>CAUYON010082906.1:0-67829 GCA_963573935.1 Arctocebus calabarensis
CACCCTGGGTAGAGTGCAATTGCATCACAGCTCACAGCAACCTCCAATTCCTGGGCTCAAGCGAGTCTCTTGCCTCTGCCTCCCAAGTAGCTGGGACTACAGGCGCCCGCCACAACGCCCAGCCATTTTTTGGTTGCAGCCATCATTGTTTGGCGGGCCCGGGCTGGATTCGAACCTGCCAGCTCAGGTGTACATGGCTGGCGCCTTAGCCCGCTGAGCCACAGGCGCCGAGCCGGTTCAAGAAAACTTAAGGAGATAAGCTGAATCTAAAATATGTATTCACCCATATTTTTAGTTTTTTTGTTCTTCTTTTCTGGTGTTTTAAGATTTAATCATCATTTCCTTTCTATCTCAAGAAACTCTATTAGCCATTCCTTTATGGTAAGTCTTCTGGCAATAAATCCTATTTTTTTTCCTTTTATCTGACAATGTGTTTATTTTTCCTACATCCTTGAAGGACATTTGTGCTGGATATAGAATTATGGATCGACAGTTCTTTTCTTTCAGGACTTGGAAGATGTGTGTTACTTCCATTTGGTCTGTATTGTTTCTGATGACAAATATATTCTCATTTGGATTGTTTTCCTCCTGTAGGTAAAATGTCATTTTGTTCTGTTTTTAAGATTTCTTTTTTCAATTCTAAGCTTCTATTTGGTTCCTTTAAAATATATTTTATTTTCTTTGCTGAAATGTTTTATTCTTTCATTTGTTTCAAGCATATTCATAATTGCACACTGAAGATCTTCTATTTTAGCACCCATTTTCTGACACTGTGTCAGCAGGGAGGAAGGTATTGTTTTGTTAATGCCAGATGGGGGTGGAAGTCCAGGTTTCCCACTTGGCTCTGTTAACACATAGACGGTAAAAGGGATACCTCATTACTTGCGGATGGGGTAAAAGTCCAACATTTCCTTCTTTCTCTTTTTTTTTTTTTTATTAAATCATAGCTATGTACATCAATGTCTTTTTTTCCCTTTTTTTGTTTTTAGAGATAGTCTTTACTTTGTTGTCCACGGTAGAGTGCCATGGCATCACACAGCTCACAGCAACCTCCATCTCCTGGGCTTAGGAGATTCTCTTGCCTCAGCCTCCCGAGTAGGTAGAACTACAGGCACCCGCCACAACGCTCAGCTATTTTTTTTGTTGTAGTTTGGCCGGGGCCGGGTTCAAAACTGCTACCTTCGCTATATGGGGCCAGCACCCTACTCACTGAGCCCCAGGTGTTGCCCCAAAGTCCCACATTTCAATGTAGCTTCTACTGACACTGTGGTGGGAGGGGCACAGATGAAATTCTTGGATCTCATTTGGCCTTGCCTAACATCATCTTGGCCGGGCGAGATGAACCGCGTGCCTTATTGCAACCACGAGAGGCTGCAAGTCTAGATTTTCTACCAGACTTTGCTAACAAGTGTGGGGCTGGGTCATAATCTTGTGAGTGTGTGGGTATGTGTGGTTTTTAGTTGGGGTAGGTGGTTATTAGACAAAAGTTATAGAGTATTTCCTGCTTTGTAAAGCTGAACTTTTCCTTGATTTTTTGGCTAGAAAGAGCAGACTTTTCTTGAGACTTTTTGTCTGAGAATGGTATTTCTGGGTTGCTGGCTTCTTTAGTGCCCAGTAGAGATATAAGAAGCCAGAAAGAAACCCAAGAGAGCTAATAACTATATCATTTCTCATATTCTATGGTCCTTAGTAAGTTTGTCTTCTTCCTTCCACATTTCAGAGTCTTTCATGTTTCATACCTAATGCCCAGGTGTTTTCACAGCAATTAGGAGGACTAGAGAGAAATATACCTCCATCTTGTCCAGAACAAGAGCTCCAAAAGAGTAACTTCTTTTTGTTGTTAAATTTTGAGTTTCTAGTAAGCTATTATCATTAACAAACTTCATTCAACAGAGGGAGTGGTTGCCCTAAAAATCGCATTCATTAAAAAAAAGTACCAGCAAATTAGGAAGATAAATGTAAACTAATAGTATATACTAACTTCATGCACACTTATTTTACCTTTAATATGTTCACTGTTATATTTAACAATTATAAGAATGAAGAGCGACATTAATAATGTTCTGACAATCTTTAAAACTTTAAAAGAGGGGAAGCGTCTGTGGCTCATCGAGTAGGGTGCCGGCCCGGTCTCGGCTGAACAGCAAAAACAGAAAAAATAGCTGGGTGTTATGGCAGGCGCCTGTAGTCCCAGCTACTCGGGAGGCTGAGGCAAGAGAATCGCCTAAGCCCAGGAGATGGAGGTTACTGTGAGCTGTGTGACGCCATGGCACTCTACTGAGGGTGATAAGGTGAGACTCTGTCTCTACGAAAAAAACAAAAACAGCAAAAAACTTTAAAAGAACATAAGACACTCTCAAGAGAGTAGGGAATACTGCTTAGCAATAAAAAGAAATAACTTAGGTAGATCTCCAGGGAATTATGCTGAGTAAAAAAGTTGACCTTGAAAGATTATATACACATATGATTCCATTTCTTCTATAGCATTATTGATACGGCAAAATTATGGAGATAGAGAACAGATTAATACCTGACAGTTTAGGAAAGGGGATATGGAGGGAGATAGTTGTGGCTGTAAAAGAAGTAGTATGAGGATTTCTTCTGACAGAACTGTTGTGTGTCTGTGCTGGTGGTCACACAAATCTACACATAATAAAACTGCATAGCACTACACGTACCTGTACACATGCACACATACATTGAGTGCATGTAAAAGCAGTGAAATATAAATAAGATGGATGGATTGTATCAATGGCAATTTTATGGTTGAGGCCAGATGGTAACCAGATACTTTAATTATCTCTCTCTTGCTGGTGATAATGGTGATAATGTACTGTATGTATGTAAGTCATTACCTTTTGGGAAACTGGGTGAAGGGCATATGGAGTCTCTGAATTATTTCTTATAACTGAATGTCAATCTACAGTGGTTTCAAAATTAAAAAGTTAAAAAAAGGAATGCAAAGCATTTTGCTGTTTTTCACTTTCCTCCTCTGCAGATTGCTCTACTCCCTTCCCTGGTGCAGACAAAGAGAAAATGGTCTCTTAATGGTCTCTTCTGTGTACAGAAGATTTATTTTTTCTCAATTATATAAGGGCTAGTTGTATTTTATTTCCCTTTGTAAGCTATTGTTTGGGTTTTCCTCGAGTGATGTTCATTTTGGTCCGACTCTGGAGTTATGATTGGGAGACTGTGACTCTGTAGACACAACTGCACTCTCCTTGGTCCCTAAAGCCCGTCTTAGTAGTTCAAGTTATTTCTTTTACATGGGCTTAAGGCTTTGTCCACTGAGACTGGATCTATACTAATGTGCTAAACACCACACATTCCCCAGAGACCTCAGAGCCCCTCTCATGCCGATGGAGAGCAGAGGAGACAGGAGTCTCACATGGAGGCCTACATTGCATACAGACTTTGGACTCCAGGTGTTTGTCCTGAACTAAGGATGGAAGAAATACCTGTGAACCAGAAATATTTTGTGACTGTAAAGTGGACATGAATATTAAACCTGAGATTTGTGAGATGCTTTATGTTTTTTGAGGTACTTTCACCTCTCTACAGGTATACTATAGAATCCACCTGCTGGGTCAGGTAGATGAGGTGGACCCTGTATTAGTGAATTGTTATCATTTGACATTCATAGAAAATGGTTTTATTTATAGAAACTGAGATGCAAAAAAAAAATGATGTTATGGGAATGTTGCCATGAAATAAAAATATGTATCTGTCTAGAAAGCAGAGAAATTACCCTCATGTATATATTTTAGAGCAACGTGGACGAGATTGCCAGGTAAAATGCACATGATTTCTCAATTTTCATTGAGTGTATGGGTCTCGTACTCAAATGTCAATAAAGATGAGAACTTAAACATATGAAGTTAGTGGATAAATAATAATTGGAGGTATAGGACATTGTCAATATGCTTCTGATCTCAGACTCAGTATGAATGTTTTCAATTTAATTTTTAAAGCACTGTGGTAGCCAAATAATCAGTTCTGACTGTGAGTGGCCAGCAGCTGTGTCAGTTTAAGTTGTTCTTGGCTTTTCTATACTGGGAAACTGGAAATTAAGCTTGACTGTATATAGCAAAAAACACAAATATTGGTGGTTTAAACAAAATATCTGTTTCTGGTTAAGAACACTTTCCTCCCACGGTGATAAAAGTGAATTGTGTAGAAGAAAAACCATATGTTTAATGGGGCTTTCAATGATTAGAAGATGTAAGGAAGCTCTGATGAACTGAATTGCAGAGGACCTGTCCTTCTGTAGGTGACCAGAAAGCCCCAAGCTCCCCAGAGCAAGTATCTGAATGAGCTCAGGTGGGAAGAGATACCTCTGCCCAAGGACAGGAGGATTTGCAGGGCTGAGAAGGAACACCTCAGGCACTGGTGAGGTCAGGCTCTGAAAGAGTTCCAAATGCAAAATTCCATCTGTCAGCCCAACAACTCTCTCTTTTCCCTGGAATATCCCTGGGAAAGTGGCACTGGAGACTGTTAAGCAGCAAGGATACAGGCAGCTTTATGCATCACTGCAGGGCATGGGCTCTGGATCTCTGTAGGTGCTGAACCTAAAGTGAAACCAACCTGTCTGAAACAATAGGCACTCCTCAGCCCCCCAGCACAAGATTAGTGATAGTATCCTTTAATGACTGCTGTGCAAGAGCTGGGGTTGAGCTACTGGAGTTTCTCACATTAGATGTGAAGTTGCCAGACTGGATGAAAAAAAAAAAAATCGAGACTCTACTGTATGTGTTTACAAAAAAACACTTTACTAAAGTTCGTTTAAAGTAAAAGGATGGGAATGAAAAAAGGGCTATGTCAAGTCAATGGGGGAGGAAATTCACACAGAGGCGTGGCTTATTTTGGTACTGGGCGGTAGGGAGGTATGGCTTATTGCATTGGGAGGTGCAGCTCATTTTAGTGGAAGAAGTGGCTCATTGCCTTGGGGGCGTGGCTCATTGCATTAGGTGTGTCTTATTTTACTGGTAGGTGTGGCTTATTGCATTAGGAGGTGTGGCTCACTTTCCTGGGAGGCGTGGCTTATTTCGTTCAGAGGCGTGGCTCATTGGAGGCCACGTGGCGTTTGAGGTATCATGGCAGGCTGGGATAGGGATGGAGAGTTCTGGGCTTGAGGATCCTTCTGTTGTTCCGTCCTTCTCCTCCGGAAATGATTACTTGTTTTTCCTTAAAGCATGGTGAGAAACGCTCGCATCGGGCAGGCAACCTGAGGACCTCTAGACCACAGTTGCTTTTTCCTCTTTCTGTGACCACTTATATCTTGTTGGATGTCTACACAGCAGAGAGAACATGGCTGTGGTCTTAACCAGGACTCCTTTCCTTTTCCTCTCATAGGTCTATGAGAAAGAAAACGGATGAGTTCCTTTTTTTTCTGTTGAAGAAGGACTTTGAGGATTGGAGAACGCCTCAGGAGAAAGTGGTGCTCAGATCTTATTAAGTGGTGTTCCTGGATCTTATTATAAAAACACCTGGCACTGAATACGAATTCATGAATCTTTTGTTCCTGTTCCAACACAGCCAAACCCCATTTCTTGATGCACAAGCTGGGAGTAGCCATCCCTACTTCTCGGGGTTGCGCGATGGCTTTGCCAGGTGTGAGACGCTGATAGCTTTGACGGACTCGCTTAGGTTGGCTTAGAGTGCCCCCTGGCGAGAGAATGTCCTCAGAGCAGCACCCGAGCACCCCCGTTACTGTGCAGAACTCACCCAGACAGTGCCCATCACGTCAGAGGACACACGTCCTGGAGGAACTTGTACTTTAAAAATCATTGTGAAAATGTAATCATTTAAATTGTCACTATGTGAAAATTTTATTTAAATCTGTTGCAAAATAAGCCACTTGCTTAGCCATTTCGCGTGGTTTTTGCAGAGCTACCACCATAACAAATAAGATCTCCCCTTTTGAAAGGGTAAATCATACCTAAGTGTGAGGAATTGATGTTTTAATTAGAAATAACATGTGGGGCGGCGCCTGTGGCTCAAAGGAGTAGGGCGCTGGCCCCAAAAGCCGGAGGTGGCGGGTTCAAACCCAGCCCTGACCAAAAAAAAATAAAATAAAATAAAAAAGTAATGTGTGGTATTTAGCGGACAGTTTGTTAAGAAGCTCAAAGGTACTTATGGATGTTGATTAATCTAGGGGTCATTTCTCTTTTAGAAAGTTGGTAAGTATTGTTTATTTCTGTCAACAGAGCTTGAGTGGCTGGTGACATTTCCTCTTGAGTGGGCTTTTGGTGATATGATATTAAGGTGAGGAAGAGCTGTGATTGTGTAGTTCCCAATCCTGACTTTCATTTCTTGGGCTGTGTGTGCTGGTGTTCCTGTATGGTGGATCTGGTGCTTAGGGTGGTGGTGGTGGTGGGAGTACTGCAACTGGCAGAGGCCAGGGTTGTGGCCAAAGAGAGGGCTGCTGAAAGTCCCTGCCCCCAGCAGGAGTGCTACGCCAAACATCACTCTGTGCTGGACGAAGTTGTTTTCCCACCCCTGAGCAGTGACAGGACAGGGAGATTGAAGTTATGTTTACTTTGCCCTCTATTTTTTTACATTAAGAAAACACTTGTTCAAAGAGTTGATATCAGTTTCTGTTTTCTTTCTTTCTTTTTTTTTTTTTGGTTTGTTATTCATCATTGTAATTTAGTTAGGTGTCTAGGTTTATGTGCATGAGATGAATTTGATTTCTCTATGCTGGGTTCTTATAAAAGCAGAAAAAAACAAAACCCCAAACTAGGTGGGCTCACAAAGGTCATTGTTCTCACTGTGGCAATGTGACCAGTTCCCATGAAGGGGACAGTGGTATCTGGAGAGGACAGTGAGTTGGTGGGTGTAGTGGGGAGCGTTCAGATAAAGCAGGCCGTGAAGACAACTGTGGTCCACCCCACGGGGCACTAAAATTTGGAGGGGGTGGGGGAAGAAGGGAATTTGGGAGGTAAGGGAGAGATGGGAGTGGAGTCCATGCAGTGGGGTCTGGAGGGAGCTATATAGGGGAGGGCCTGGGAGCAGGTCATACGGAGGCTCCCAGCATAGTCAGAGTGGTCGGGCTGGGTGGGGAAGGCTTTCCCTGTCCTCCCTGACCTTGCCATGGGCCCAATCAACAACATGTGGTATCACACATGGCTCTTGAGAAGACAAAAAAGTGGCCTAACGGTGGTTCAGAGTAGGGAGGAGAAAGTGAGCTTTTTGGTTTCTCCCGTGGTCACCAGACATCCATGCTTCCTTTTCCTCCTGCCCCACGCAACACAGACATCCCCCTGAAGACATTCCTCCTCCCAGCTTCTCACCCCAACTTCCCAATTTCTTTAAAAATCAAAAAGAAATTGTCAAGAGGGAGATCATGTATAAGAACTTTTTATTGGTCCCACCTTACAAATTTTCCATGGACTCAAGCATCCTATTTTCTTTTATGTGGGGCTAAATACCCGTTGCATGTTTGAGAGTGGCACCAGGAAATGGGATTTTCTTCCTGATTCTGCCTTGAACCGTGGGCAAGTAGCCCAAACCCTCTGCTTGTGCCCCTCGTGTGAGTAACAGTATCCCCCACCTGACAGCCTTCAGGTCTTAGCAACAGGGAGCCAATGTGGAAATGGCCACCAAAGAGCTCTGATGGATACGAAGTACTGAATAAATATATGTGGCTATTACTTTTTCATCTCTTCTGCAGGCAGGCTGTGGGAGGAACCCAGGCAAAATCTGAATATTAGGAGTCTAGAAACAAGCAATCTGATTCTCTCTTAAAACCTGGGTTGTCCTGGCCCTCCTTGTAGGTTGATGGGACGTCAGACCTTTATGTCAGCCAAGTGACCTGAGGAGTCAATTCCGCTCTACCTCACACCTAACGGGGGCTGCCTTTCTTCTTCAAGTAAGGAAGCGGGTCTGTCTCTGGGAAGGTTGTCATGCTTCCTGGTTTTTTCCTAAGTTTTAGGTCTGGTTCTAAAGAGGACACCATCAAGTTTTTTCTTAAGCAATCCTATGAAGACACATGTTTTCGTGGGTGTAATCCTGTTTGAAGCAGTCACACTTGAAGATTTTACGCACTTGCTCCCAGGACTGCTCCAAATTTTCTGTGACGTGGCTTCAGAATATGAATGTCCTCAGTGGTGGCAGGTTCACATGGGTTAAGAATGTGTTTATGTGAGAACTAGTCCTGTAAGGTTAGGTGATGCCCTAGTCCTCACCTGCTGCCCTGCCTGGGACCTGGAAGATGATTCCTCTGTATATGTTGAAGTGGACCAAGAAATGAGATCATGGCTGTAAGACCGGGGTGCTCATTTTCTTGAGAAATTTTAAAACCTTTCCAAACTGTTAAGACAACACCTGTATATCTTTATGATGGTGTGTTTGCTTTGAAAAATAAACAAAAAAGAGAACTATTACGTTACAGTTCCATTTTCCAACAATGCATCATTTTTCTTTGTGTATCAGAAAGGCTTTCAACCCAGTGAATTAAAACTCTCTATGCTTCAGTTTCCTCACCTCTAAATAAAATAGAACTCATCTCATACAGCTGTTAATGAGAACTGAAGGAGGTAATATTTGCCAAATGCTACATGATGGATGCTATAAATGAAAGTTGTAGACCATAGTGCCGTGTACTCTACTCATCCCTGAGTCTGAACACACACGTAGAATAACGCCACATGGTCCCTGTGTCTTGAAGTGCCCTTCCTATGGGCCCCTTATGGAGTAAGAGATCCGAGGAGCTGTTTCCTTAGATAATAGCCTGGTGATCGGAGACCTTGGGTAGGAAGCACAGGTCTGGAGATTGGCTCCAGTGTGCATCATTTGGTCATATTTTCCAGTCACCTCTTGTCATGCAGTGGGACAGGACAGTGGCTCTGGCCTTTCATTGGTAGGCGGAAAAGCCCTATGGGGTCTTTGTCATTTGATGAGTCATACCACCAGTGGCCAGTAGGTGGCATAAGCTGCACACCACTGCCTCCAGCTTTGTTCTCCGGAGGGAAAGCTTTATTTCCAAACCAGCCTGGACTTTATGGCCATGCCTCATCACATAGAAAGGAACATGCAATAACTACTGGTATTGCTGTAAACACACATGCTAAGAAGCAGCTGCCAGTTGGAAATAAGGATGGAGGAAACGCTCAGCCAGAGGTCTCCAGAGGACAATCTATAAAAGGAAAACCCTGAGGGTTTAAAAATGTAAAAGCCAGTTAACCTTTGTGACTGGTTGAAAGAAACATTTAGAACCCAGAAAGACAAAGATAATACATTTTGTGGATTGTAACCTGGTCCAAAGTTCACCCTGTCCTCTCTACTTTCCCATAGTGTCCAGTATGAGACATCCGATGTATGTTTACAACAGGCTCCTTGAAACCACACCCCCGCCCCAGACCGCTGCAGGGGCTGTCTGCCACACAGGCGTTCACCTTCTGGGCTGATATTCGGTTATTTTCTTACTCTATTGTCCTGGCAAGTAGCCTGTTTCTTGGGTTTATCTTTTCTCTGGAGAAAAGTTTATCTGAATCTCATTCCACCATTAAAGAAATTGGCACCAGATGGGTATGGAGCTGACGGAGAGACACATCCCAGCACAACAAAAGGTGGAATCTGGTCAACAACTGGGCAATGAGGATTTTAATATATGTGGACACTTTCTTATGATAAAATTTAACTGTGGTAAAATACACACAGCATAAAATTTATCGTCTTACCCATTTCTAAGTATACAGGTCAGTAGTGTTAAGTATATTCACATTGCTGTGCAGAAAGACTCTTTTTGTTTTGCAAAACTGAGACTCTGTACCCATTAAACAAGTCCCTATCTCTCTCCCCCACAGCTGCTAACCCCCACCATTCCACTTTCTGTCTCTCTGTGAATCTGACTACTGTAGGCGTGCATGTAAGTAGAAAAATCCAATATTTGTCTTTTGTGACTAAGATGTTCAACTTAGCATAATTTCCTTAAAGGTCTGGCAAGTCGTAACATACATAAGTATTTCCTTTGTTTTTTATATTGCACTGTATGTGGATGGTTCATTTTATGTATCACCTTGACCGGGCTAATAGATGCTCAGACAGCTGGTAAAATATTATTTCTGACTCTGTCTGTGGGGTATTTCCAAAAGAGATTAGTGTTAGAGAATCGGTAAATTGAGTGAAGAAGATCACCCTCCCTTTAGTGAGTGGATCATTCAACCTGTCAAGGGGTTGAATAGAATAAAAATGGCAGAATTCTCTTTTTCCTTGAGCTGTGGGATACCCATCTTCTCCTGCCTTTGGATATGGGAGCTCTTGGGTTTGGGGTCTTTGAATTCAGGTAGGCCTGCCTCTACCCCTCAGGTTCTCAGGATGCATTTTACTTTGTTTATCCATTCATTCAACAGTGGACGCTTGAATTGCCATCTTTGGGTTGTTGTGAATAGTGCTGCTGGGAACATGAGTTTAAAACACCTCTTCATGACCCGGCTTTCAGTACCTTTGGGCATATACCCAGAAGGAGAGTTCCTGCATCATACGGTATTCCTATTTTTAATTTTTGTTTTGTGGAACTGCTATACTGTCTTTCATAGTGGTTGTACCATTTAACATTCCCACCAACAGTACACAAGGGTTTCCATTTCTCTACATTCTTGCTAACATTTGTTATTTTCTGTTTTTCTAAAAAAATAGTATTTATTCTAATGGGTATGAAACAGTGTGTGGACATTGAGTTTGCTTCTTCCTCTTTTGTCTTCTTATTCTTTTTTCTTATTCCTCTCCTTCCTTTTTTCTTCCTCTTTCGTCTTCTTACTCCTCTTTCTTCCTCTTTCTTTCCCCTTTTCTTCTTCTGTCTTTTTCTTCCTCTTTTGTCTTCTTATTCCTTTTTCTTATTCCTCTTCTTCTTTTTTCCTTCCTTTTTCATCTTCTTCTTCCTCTTTCCTCTTCTTATTTCTCTTTCTTCTTCTTCCTCTTTCTTTCCCCCCTTTCTTCTTATTTCTTTTTCTTCCTCTTTATTTTTCTTTCTCTTCTTTATATCCCTTTTCTTCTTCCTTTTTCATCTTCTTCTTTTTTCCTCTTCTTCCTTTCTCCACCTTCCCTTTCCTCTTCCTCCCCTCTTCTTCTTTCTTCTCCACCCTCACCCAGTCTATTCATTTCTGTTATAGCAACACAAAACAAATAGAGATACCCTCTTTATCCATTAGCCACTGGCTCAGTACAAGAAAGGAGAAGAATGCTGTGGAGCCCTCACTTGGGCAGAGAGGAGGTCAGAATGGAGAGTGAGCAGTGCCTTTCAGTCGTTCAATCTCTGCTAGGGGACATGCTCCCTACTGTGGAGACAGGGAGTTGGTCTGGTTGCAGGGCTTCAGGTCTGGGGCCCATTGCCTTCCTGAGCCAGGCCTAAATTTCCCAGCAGTAGCTGCCACTTTCCAGTTAAACTAGAGGTTCAAACTCCAGAAGAGCTTAGTTTTGTGAGTGGAGGCTCTGCCCAGATTTCTATTGTATCCTTATAGTCAGCCCATGTCTCACAGGCAGATTCAACTCATTCAAGTGCAAGAAGATTCCATTTTTATTATTTAACACAAATCCATGTTAACTGAATCTAGTAAGCTTTATTTGTTGGTTGATAATGCTAAATGGGCTATTTTTAGGTAATGGCTTTTCATTTAGTGGAAGCTAATAACTTGGGTAAGTTTGTCCTAGTAATAATCTTGGTTAACAGCTTTTTTTTTTTTTTTTTTTGAGGCAGAGTCTCACTCTGTTGCCCTGTGTAGGGTGCTGTGGTGTCATAGCTCACAGCAACCTTAAACTCTTGGGCTCAAGTGATCCTCTTGCCTCAGCCACCCAAGTAACTGGGACTATGAGTGTTTGCCACAATTCCTGGCTAGTTTCTTTATTTAGTAGAGCCAAGGTCTCGCTCTTGCTCATGCTGGTCTCAAACTCCTAAGGTGAAGCAATCCACTTGCCTTGGCTTCCCAGAGTGCTAGGATTATAGGCATGAGTCACTGTGCTCAGTTAATAGTTCATAGCTTGCCTTTCACTGATTTCTCAGCATTCATTCTCTATAATATGCAGGGTGCCCATTTTGCAGATAAGGAAATAGAGGCTGAGGCCAAGGACACGGAAGGTTGTGGAGAGGGTTGCATATCGGAGCAGACCTGGAGGATCTCAAGGATACCCTCATTTAAATCCTGGCTTCTTAGTGCACATGCATGCCTAATTCCAGTTAGTAGGTTGCTGACTAAAGCTCAGCTTTAGGGCAGGAGATTTAAACATTGTAAATGTAGTATCTGTGTGTGAGGTCTACAGGGAGGGCTTGGAGATAGAATATTCCCCCTGTGCTGTGACAGGGAAGGGGACGCTGTGCGCAGGTCCAGTTCTGCTTCTCATGGCTGCACACATGCCTGCACAACTTATTCC
Organism: Arctocebus calabarensis; assembly: GCA_963573935.1. Classification (NCBI taxonomy): domain Eukaryota; kingdom Metazoa; phylum Chordata; class Mammalia; order Primates; family Lorisidae; genus Arctocebus; species Arctocebus calabarensis. Next base: position 12,367 of record CAUYON010082906.1, read on the forward strand.
ATAGTTTAAGTATTTTGCCTTCTCACAGCTTGAGTTCAGTGAATGAGCCAAGGCAAGGTGTGATGGTCCTTTCCTTTTTTCTCATGGAGGGCGGGGTTGCAGGAAGAGTGAAGAGGGGCAGTGGGTGGCTGGGACAACAACAGGGAGCCCTGGGAAATGCCAAGCTTGTGTATTCTTTGCTGAGCTGGACATTAGCTTCCCTCCTCTATTTTCTTGTGAATTCACTGGAGTTTGTTTGCAATGTCCCAGAACCTTCCTATGGGCTTTAAAGGCACGCATGTGGGCAGCACCCAGCAGAGATTGGGGGCCACAGCTAGGGCGCCCTGGCAGCCCTTTCATGCTGGGCAGCTGCAACCTTTAATTTGGGGGCTATTGTGGTATTGTTGCTATTCCTCAGGGTTTTGGCTTCAAGAGAACCTGCGATGATTTCTTTGTTATTTCACAGAAATTGGTACCAAGAGTTGGCATGTAACGTGCTAGTGCTGGCTCTCCTGTGTCTGCCCAACACCGGGCAGTGGGGTGGGCTTGTGGTCAGTTTGCTGATCTGCAAACACCAGCTTTGTTGGCACCTCAGACTCTTGCTCAAGAATTTTCCCAGGCTCTATGCCTGTGCACATTTGCAAAAATAACAAAGGCAACCTTCGTGGTTTGTCCTCTAAACAAGATGAAGCTTCATGGTTTGTTTTCTAGTGAAAAAGAAAGAGAGAATTTTGGTTCTGTGGAATCTGCTGAGACCTCACAGGGATGACGTGTCTCTGCACTCACATTTGCTGTGTTCCTGTCCCTCTGGCTCTCATGGGCTCAGCTTACTCCTCTGAGTTACTCCTGAGGCAGTGGTTCATGCCTCCTACTCATCAGGACCCTTAGTGTTATTTGTGGCCCATTTCTAGAGATCACATTGACCTTCCTTTTGTGATCTAGGAATTCACAGGTTTGATGCCAGGCAAGTGTTTTTCTCTGGGTGCCTATAATGCCCTGTTCGCCCTTGCTCACACCACGGTGTAATCTTCTTGCTTTGGACTCACCCCATCATTTGTGGAGGCTTATCTTTCATGGGTGGTAGAATGTGTCATCTTTGGGGTGTGTACTTTTTGTCTGTTTTTTCTCTTGGGGTACACTGGTAGTCAGGTCATGCCCATCCTGGCCCTGTAAGGTGTGTCAGTGTCCTGCACTGGACTAGGAACAAGACATTAGGAAATCCCTCCAAGCCTTCAATTCCCCTTAACCATGGTGTTCTGTAGGAACAGAGGTGCAGATTGCAAATACGGTAAACAAAGATAGGGAAAGGGTCTCTAGATGGATTTTTTAGAGCTAGGAGGTGAAAATATTGAGATACAATTTCCATAAGATAAAAATTTACCTTTTCTTTTTGAGATAGGTTCTTGCTGTGTTGCCCAGGCTAGAGTATAGTGGCACTATCATAGCTCACTGCAGCCTCAAACTCCATGTAGTGGCATGATCATAGCTCACTGCAGCCTCAAGTGATCCTCCTGTCTCAGCCTCCCAAGTAGGTAGGACTACAGGTGTATGCCACCATGTGGCTAATTTTTCTATTTTTTGTAGAGACAGGTCTTACTATGTTGGCCAGGCTGATCTCAAACTCCTAGCCTCAAGTCCTGCCTTGTCGTCCCAAAGTTTTGGGATTTCAAGTGTGAGCCACTGAACCTGGCCAAATTTACCTACTTTAAGTGCACACAGTGAATTTTAGTAATTGTACCTAGTTGTGTAACCACCATGACAATTGAGAGACAGATCTTCCAAGATCCCCCAACAGTTCCCCTGAACCTTTGTAGTCACTCCTCTGTCCTTGGCCCCAGCAACCAGGGACCTGTTTTCTATTATTCTACATCTGCTTTTTCTAGACTTCCATGTGAATGGAATCGAGCAGTGTGGACTCTTTCGTCTGGCTTCTTTCAGTCAGCCCGATATTGTTGGGACTTGTCTGGTCACTGTGCAGACTGCGTTTATTGCCGACTTGTGTTGCATTGAGTGGATATATCACAATTTGGTTTTCCATTTACCAGTTGGTGGACATTTGAGTTATTTCCAGTTTTTGGCAATTATGAATAAAGCTGCTATAAGTGTTCATGTGCAAGTCTTTGTGTGGACTTCTGTTTTCATTTCTCTTGGATAAGTATCTAGGAGTATTTGTTGGGTCACAGGGTAGATGAATATTGAAGTTTCATAGAATGCTGCAAAACTATTTTCCAAGGTGGGTATTTTCTACCGAAAGTGGGTAATCTAGGACATGTAATTGGCCTTTCTAAAATGCATGGGGATCTGTTTGTGCAGTGGTCTTAGAGAAGTCTTATTGGATCCCACATGGAATTACTTGGCTTTTAGGCAAAAGATGATAACATGTCTGTGGATGAGATGACCCTGGTCTTGAACTCTGAGCTTTGTACAGAGGTCTCCATTGTCTTCCTCCTGACGAAAACAAGTACATCTTGCCACAATGCACATGCAAGTCAGGTCTCCTGCGTGTCCTTTGAATCAGTTTTGGGTGTGTGCCTCAGACAGCAGTTTCAAGTTCATCCTGTGTTGAGATAATGCCTGAAGGCAAGAGGAAAAAATATCTGTGGCTGTCAAATCAGGTGGGAAGTGATTAATCATGGAGACATTTACGGCATGCTGAACTGTTTTGTTTCCTGACCTTTATCCCACGTTAGGGGCAGGCAGGGTCAAGTTTAAATCCAAGATGACAAGTGTCTGGGGCTGAGAAGCTTTCTGCTGAATACTTGGCTTGGGTCAATAGCTCTGTATGTCACACCTGGTGAAAACTGACTCCTAGATTGGGAAAAAAAAAAAGTTGAAAACTGACTCGCAATGAAAAAAAAGTTATGGGGTGAAACACTTGTTGACTTGGCCTTGAGCTAGAACTCCTTGCAAGGTTTTTAGAACTGACACACCTTTGGCTGTGTTGGGGACATTCTGGTTTTTGACAGTCCCTGAGTCAATTTGTTTTTTACCTTGGACATCTATGGCCCGCAGTGTTTCTGTACTACTCCAAGTGCAACATGGCTGCTTCTCTTGGAGACCTTCAACCTCCTCAATAAGTCAGTTTTGTCAACTTGAGCTTGCATACCCATGGCAGGCATGTCCCCATGCCTGTGTGTTCCACTGTGTCTCCATATCATGTGATTTGTGGGGTTTAGACAGTGTCACTTATTTATCACTAGGCTCAGAGTCAAGTTTATGTAAGGGTCACTCCATCTAAGCCTTATTTATGGGATGGGGGAAGGAGGGTCTCTATGATTTCTTTCAGACCAGGGGTTAGACACTAGAAAATGTCATATCGTAAACCTGTGAACTAGAGCTCATTCTTGAAAAGATATGAGAACCCTGTGTTTGTGTTGGGAGACCCTTTGAGTCTCTGCCATCCATCCTGTGACCTGCAGGTGCCAAGTCTCTCTTGGGGTCAGCTTCTCCTGTCACCCCTGCTGGTCTCAATGATAAGGTCCTTCCCAACCATGGCGTGCACTCTGCTGTGCCTTCAGCTCCTTTAAAATCTGACTTTCAAAAACCTCTCTAAAAGACAGCACCATGCAATATAACCTAACTTGTCTTTAATCCAGTGGTCCTAGGACAATCCTGGAGAGTAAAGCTGTCCACTGTACACACCCTGGATTACTCAATAAAGAACACGTTGGGAAACAGCAGTATTTTTGTGTTTTAAAATAAGTAGGTTTGGAAGGAGCTGGGAAACTGTAGGGTTTAGTTGTAAAATAACTGTAATTATGGGAGATGTTTTTTCTTTCAATTTTGTAACCCATTGATGGGGATGTACAATTTAGCAATGATTTACAGTTCAAGGATGGCCCTTCCCTTTGGGAAGGGGTGCTCCTCCTACGTGGAAAGAGTGACCACAGAGACGAGGGACTGGGCCCAGGTGAGACTCATCTTTACCTTTTCCAAGGTCATTGTAGCCAAACAGAGCGGAAAGTCATCGGGCAGGAGGACAAAGCCTGGGGACTGCTCGTGAGAAGGGGCAGGTGGTGCTGCCGAGCACAGGTCATCAGGAGAGAGCTCGCCCCCCTGGCAGGCTCACTTGAAGCTGGCTGCAGACTAAAGCTTTGGTCACCACACTCATCTAGGGTACTGCAAGGGGTGGCCTTCCCTTTGCCCACACAACTCCCACCAGCATCATCTGTGAATGTTTACTGAGTGCCCCCTCTGTGTCGGGTACTGTACGGCAGGACCCAGAGATGAGTCCCCACCCTGAGGCCACCAGGAAAGAGAAAGGTCCCCCATTACAAGGCCCCCAAGTGACAGGGGCGTCTGGTCAATGGTAAAGGTCAGGAGCCTGGCCTGGCTAAGAGAGGAGCTCGCATGGGGCTCTGTGGGGCGGGGTCTTGGATGGCACAGCAGGAAAGAGTCAGCGGAGTGGAGGAGCCTGGGAGATACACAGGGGTGTGGGAGGGAAGGGGGGTTGGGTGGCCTAGGAGTGCGGAGTGGGCTTGGGAAGCAGATGGATGAACAGACTCTGTGCCCCACAGAGATCAGCCCAGAGTCCTGGACACGGGGCTTCTGGATGCTTCTGGAGGGTGGACACATGAAGCTTTATTTTAGACACCCTTGCTGGAGGGCCCCAGGCTCACCTGCTTTCTCAACTCCTGAAGTAGCGGCTTGTACCTGGCTCAGAGCCCTTCATATGTTTCTACCTATCTGGCAACAAATGAATGTAGAACTCATACACTACCACCTGCAGTGGGTGTGTGCAGCAATGTGCCACATACCAATGATGTCCTCTGCATTGGTCAGTGTGAGTCTGGTCTGGAAGCCCCATGAACTGCAGATGCCCACAGCCACCTGCCCACTTCTTTTTTTTAGACAGTCTCACACCGTTTAGTGTCGTGGCATCACAGTTCAGAGCAACCTCAAATTCTTGGGCTGAAGTGATTCTCTTGCCTCAGCCTCCCAAATAGCTGGGACTATAAACGCCCGCCACAACGTCCAGCTATTTTTTTATTGTAGTCGTCATTGTTTATCTGGCCCGGGGCCAGATTCAAACCCGCCATCCTTGGTGTATGAGGCTGGTGTCGTAACCACTGTGCTACAGGCACCAAGCCAGCACCTGCCCACTTCTATCTCTTCCTGCCTCTCTCTTAGGCATCTCCAACTCAATGTAACCCAAACTAAAGTCTATCCACACCTTCTTTCCAGCCCCTACTGTCCCGTCTCAGGAAAAGGCCACTCCATTCTCTCAGCTACCAGGCTGGAAGCCTTGAGTCACCATTGACAACTTTTCTTTTCTTATACCTGACACCTGATGGATCCATAGTGATGACATGGCTCTGCCTTTGAAATACACCCAGAATCCAGCTGGTGCTCAGTGGCTCCTGCCTCTTAGCACTCTGGAAGGCGGAATGATGAGGTTTGCTTGAGCTTAGGAGTTCAACATCAGCCTGAGCAAGAGTGAGACCTTGACTCTACTAAAAACAGAAAAAACTAGCTGGGTGTTCTGATGAGTGCCTGTAGTCCCAGCTACTCAGGAGGCTGAGGCAGAAGGATCACCTGAACCCAGGAGTGTGAGTGTGAGGTTGCTGTGAGCGAGGCTGTGCCATGGCACTCTTGCCTGGGCAACAGAGTGAGGGTCTGCCTCAAACAAAACCAATAACAACAAGACATATACCTAGAACCCAGGCCTTGTCCTCACTCCTGGCACTTACAGCCACCGTCAGGCCCAGCTTGACCATGGGAATGCTGCACGGGAGGACTTCCTGGCTTCCCCTTGCCCCATTCCTGCCTGTTCTTTTTATTCCTTAAAAACAAGTCAGATCACTTCACTTCCCGGCTCAGAACCATCACATTGTTTCCCTTTCTTTCAGAACAACATTCAAAGTTCCTTCCATCACCCACAAAGGCCTCCATGGTCTGTCCTGTGGCACCTCTGTGTCCTCACCTCTACCTCTGTTCACTCTAGTCCTGCTCCCCTCCTTTCCCAGGCTCCTGGATAGTCCTGAATGTGCAGACAGGCGCCTGCTCCAGGGCCTTTTGCACCAGTACTTTTCTCTACCTGGAACTCTTTTTTTTTGAGACAGAGCCTCAAGCTGTCACCCTGGATAGAGTGCCCTGGCATCAGAGCTCATAGCAACCTCCAATTCCTGGGCTCAAGCGAGTCTCCTGCCTCCACCTCCCAAGTAACTGAGACTACAGGCGCCCGCCACAACGCCCGGCCATTTTTTTTTTTGGTTGCAGCCGTCATTGTTGTTTGGCGGGCCCGGGCTGGATTCGAACCCGCTAGCTCAGGTGTATGTGGCTGGTGCCTTAGCCCGCTGAGCCACAGGTGCCGAGCCTCTACCTGGAACTCTTTACTTCTGCTATATGCTTGGCTAGCTCTTTCATTCCCTTCAAGTCTCTTATGAAAGAGCTTTTCCTTGTTTTGTGAAATGGAAACCTACACCTTTCACATCATTCTTTATCCCATAACTAGCCCTCCTTTTGTTTTTTTTTTTAAATCTTACTACCACTTACTATTACTTTTGTTAATTGTCTGTCTTCTTCCTCTTACGGAAATGTGTAAGAACAAAAAATTTTGTCTTATTTTCTGATTATCCCCCGGACCTAGAACAGTGCTGGTATTTGGAAGCTGTTTGGTATATTTTTGCAGAATAAATTGAACTAATTCATCTGTAGAGGTGTTTAGAAAGACTGGCATGAAAAGACATTGGATCCTACAGTGGTGGCAATCAAGGCATGGCGTGATAAAGGCATGGTTTAGAATGGTGGCCTCAGGGAAGTGAAGGAAGGTTTCACGGGGGGAGATCTGTGGCCTGGATATTACAGGAGAGCAATGCTGGCATGGCTATGGTTTGGGGGACTCTATAAGGGCTGTACTCTAGACTCTAGATCTGATTTAATGGTAGGTTTTCAGCTGGCTCCTGGGGTCCTGTCAACTCCCATGCCAGTCTTTTGTTCCATAATTTCAGGCCCTGCCCCAATTCCTTAGTTCTCTTTCTGTAACTTTAACCCAAGTGGCTCAGCCTGAGGCTGCAGACTGACCTTTACTGATGGATAATAGGTAAAAGAGTAGAAAGGTAACAGCTTGTACTTGGGTGTTTGAATTTCTTTAAGTTTTGCTCTCAGTTTTACATGACCATTTGAAATTACTAATTTAACATTATGCTTGGTTTGTAACGTGTGACTTATTTTCACAGAGGTGTGGAGTTGCCTGCTAATCTGTGCTCTCTGCATCTGTAGGGTCACATCATTTGGGGGCATGAAGGTGTAACTCAGGCATCATAACCGACTTGCAAGAAGCTTTCCAAATCATTAGCAAGAGGTGTTTAAAAACATTATCCAAAACTTAAAAATAAGGGAAAAGAATGACTTCATGTACTTTTAGCAGCATTTTGGAGCTTGGCCTAGTTACTGGTAGGTCAACTCCAGGACTGCCTAAATCTTAGGGAGAATGTACGTTTGTTTCACATACTATCACTAATAATTAGAACACAGGATCATATGAAGTTACATGTCAACTTGTAGAAGATAAGTTGGATAAAGTTAATGTCCAGTAAAGATGCAAAAAATTTATGTTTGGTTGGAAAATTATCCGAATGTTATAATTTTTTTTTTTTCACTGTAAAGCATTAACCAGTTTTGTATGTAAGGTAGCAAATTTATTCTGGCATTCTTCCCCCAACCCACTATACACCTGTGGTCCTCAAATGCTCTGAGAATTAGATTTACCACCTCGTTGGTTCCCGCATTAATGATTTAGATTAAGTGTCCTTGGTATACTGAGGAGAGTATGACTGCCGAGTTCCTAATATTTTAAAAGTATGCTTTATGAGTGGAGATAAAAAGTCTCGTATGCTAGCTATATAAACCCAAACCTACAAAGTGATGTCAGATGTTACAGCACATATACAAAAGGTAGAGTCTTCTTATTTCCCTCTTTCTGCTTTTTAGCATGCATTTTTCATGGAGAGCTGCTCAAAAGGTAGGGAGAGAATGCTGCTCTGTCACTTCAAGTTACCCCGGTCATTTCTGTCTGCTTGTTCACTTCCCATTTTCTGTTAATAAATTGTCTTTAAAAACTTTACAAATGCGACCCTGCCAAATCTATTATTAAGATTGGGTAATGCTTTGTTAAGTACAAATTCGCCACCTTCATTGAAGGGCTCTGCACTAGACCTTGAGATTTACTTGTGGGGCAGGGTGCTGGTTGGGCAATCAGGATCTATCCATTCTCGTCTTGACTGAGCGGACATTGCTGTGTGGTGCAGTGCAGAGGCCTGGTTTATACGGTGTTCCATAGCCTCGTCTTCTCTGGAGTCACCTGATTCTGCTCCAGCCCTAGCTTTGTTTTTATGTTGAGGTTGTAAATAATTGCTTGTCCCTGTGGGGCTTAATTTTTCTTTTAGGCCCAATGTGGAAAACATACCTCCTTAGCTTCCTCTTAGAGATGTGGACATAAACAGGAGAAAGAAAAAAAATGGACAAATTTATTTGAAGTTAGAAATAAGGATGAAGGATGATAGTGTCCTTTCAATGTCATAGGAAGAAACCAGTTGTGTAGAGCCATTATTTTGGATGGGGGAATTTTCTAGGTGCTTTGGCCAAAGGATCCCCCTCACTAGGGTCATCCTTCTATTTTTGAGGTGGGTGGGCATGGGGAGGAGGGCGGGTTTGGCATTCCAGAAATTGGCTCATTTTGCAATGACTCCTCGGGTCCAAAGTTGGAACACCTTTCTCTTTCATTCAAAGTGGTTCTTGTTTTTCTAAAACCATTGACCAAGTATTAAAAAAATCATCTCTAAGGAAAATTAAACGGAGGTGGTTTTGGGTTATACTCCAGGTGGGTGAGCTTTAAGTTTCCATGGCTCTCACATTATGGGGTGCAATGTAGTAAAAGTTGGTTCCCCAAGAGAAGCTTGAGGAGGGGTTGATGGATGTTTCTGGGGGGCAAAGGTGTGTGGCTGAGCTGAGACAACACTGGGCCCGGGGGTGGAGGGTCACCCTGCGAGTTCACAGACCCACTCTGAGCCTAGGATGGGTCTGTCTTAAAATAAGGGGGAATCATGAAACATGCTGCCTTTCCATTTCTCAGTTTTGCAACTTATGAAGGTATTTGCCTCCTGGGTCTCATCTAAAAGACTCCTTTTTACAAGGTGCCCCCCACATCCCCAGGGGAGCAATATACAGTGATTCTAACTTGCCCTGTTGTTTGTCTCATGCACAAATGGACTTGTTTACATCCTTGGCTCAGTGGAGAATATCCTGATAGGAATGCCGTTCTGAAATAACCACAAAAGCTTCCTGTATTAACCACAAATGAATCTTGAAATTTTACACATAGTACAACAAATGCAGTGAGACTGGTTTCTCACCCTTTCTCTGCCCCTTTCTGGGACCTGTGTATGTATCTATAATGTACACACACACACAGAGGAAGAGGATATTTCTTTCTTTTTTTAATTAAATCATAACTGTGTATGTTAATGCAATTGTGGGGTACAATGTGCTGGTTTTATATACAATTTAAAATGTTTTCATCAAACTGGTTAACATTGCCTTCACGGCATTTTCTTAGTTATTGTGTTAAGACATTTATATTCTACACCTAGTAAATTTCACATGTGCCCTTGTAAGTTGCATGGTAGGTGTAGTCCCACCAATTACTCTTCCTCCACCCATCCTCTTCTCTCCCCTCCCCTCCCTTTCCCTTTCCCCTTCTTCTTGAGCTATAATTGGGTTATAGCTTTCATAACAAAGCTATAAATTGGTTTCATAGTAAGACTGAGTACATGTCTGATATATAACTCAATGTTACAAAAATGCTCTTTTAGCATCAGAGCACACAGGACCTCTCTGTGGTGAGTTTAATTTTGGCAGTATGATTGTCTTGTGATTACTTTACCCTGAGGCCAGACCATAGTGAGGGTCCCCTCTCTCCCCCAGCCACACCGAAGTGGGGGGAGAGGATCATGGGGAAGAGAAGAGGAGCTTTTCCCCATCACCCATGAGAGGATGACCACAGTGGCCTGGCTGGACGGTTTTGGGTGGGTGTGGTGACTGGTTCTGAATGCCTGACCCTGTGCCCGAGGCAGGGTCGGACGGACTGGACTGTATGGTCCAGTGTGAGGTGAAGCTCGGTTCTGTGCAGACACCTGCAGCTCGCCGTTGGGAAGTGGTGGGCGGAGTGTGTGCTGACTGGCTTGCCAGCTAGATCACGTCTACCCCAACAGCATTGTGAACCAGGAATGGTCTTTGACCATATTCTAGCACATTCTTCTACCCACCTAGTTTCCTGTGTTTGCCCATCTACTCATCCATCTAGCCACCCACCACATTGAGCATTTATGAGTGAGCCCCTTGAGGTGCTTTTGGAAAATGGTGGATTCAGCAAGTAAGGTAGATCCCTGTGCTACCAGATGGAGAGGGTCCGGCTGCCTGTCACTGTCCAGCCAATATGCAGAGATGGGATTTAGGTCCAAACAAGCTATATTTTCAGAAGGCCAGTGATTCTGGGGAACAGCAAGAGTAGCCTCTCAATTCTGTTCTGCCTCAGTTATAATTCTACCAGTTTTTATATTGAGAAAACAAGGAAATAGACCTAGAAAATTTTAACTTTATCTGATAGAAAGTGACATCAAAGTAGTCTTCCTTCTGACCATGCAAAATGTTTAAACAACAGAGAGGTAATTTTCACTTCACGAAATATCTAAGCGATCATTAAAGAAAACATCATATCATCAAAGTAACCTTTACACTACTGCCATAACACCTCTTGTCTGTGTGTGACTAGGGCTTCCTTAGTCTCCTGAGGTAAACCTCCTCATAGTCAGGGAGAAGCCTTACAAGATAATCACGGAAGGTGCGTAGGAAGGTGGGGCAGACTAGGTCCGCAGGACCACTTCACCTTAGTTGCTCAGACTCCAGCTTGCAGGCTGCTGTTCTGGCTTCACCCTAGTTTCGACAGTCTTTCCATCTTGGTGTTTGGAAGGAATGACTGTGTTCCCCAGTTGGCTGCTGACCCCAGGTTGAGCAGGAGCTCAGTGGCAGAGGAACCCCAAGCATGACTCCTCTGGGGGAATGGCCAGAGCTAGCCATGCTAGGAATAAAAAGAGGGAGGGTGAGGGGGACATGGCCCTCCATGCAAAGACGTGCGGGTGCTGGAATCATAGCCGGGGTATTATCTAGGGGGAAAGGGAAGAGGTTTGACTTTTTAGATCATATAAAATGGCCTTAGAAAGTCAGCCCAGCCTCTCTTGCCTCAATCGAGTCTAGATTTTGCGAGTGACAAGATCACAGTCTTCTTGAAAAACACTTCCGGGGCAGACTCATTACAAAGCCTCATGGAGTATTCAGAGCAGGGTGAGCCACACGGCCAAGAGCTTTCCACTCTGAAAGAGCCGTGGGTGGGGGAGCCGCTGACAGTTGTGAGAGCCCCGTGGGTGGGGGCCTTGTCCCCCAAAGCCACATGCTTGGGCTTGCCCATGCTACTGTCTCTGTGGGATACACATAGCTGGGGTCTCCCCAGGCATGGGGAAGGATGTGGCATTTGAACGCAGCATATGCCCCTAACTTGATCAGAGGGAATCTGGCTGCAAAGGTCCTTGGGCTTATCTGAAGTCCCCTCAGATGCCTGGATCATTTCTGAACTGAAACTCAGCTCCAGACCTCAGGTGCATCTCCCCCTCTTCCCAGTCACGGGGGTGGGGGTGTGTGGGAGCTGAGATTGGGGAGGGGGATGGGATTTTGGGTACGTGATTCAGTGGAGGCAGCCAGCATTTAAAAGACAAGGCTACTGACAAGGCTTACTTTGTATACTGTTAAAAAAGCTCTTTATCAGACAATCTTCATGACAAGCTCTTAAATAAAAAATGAAAGTTGTGGAATGATATTACGCAGCAGATTTTTATTGTTGATGTAGACAAGTATAAAAGGTCCAGAAGATGGAGAGTAAAGGAGGACTTTACTTTTTTTATTTTTACTTTTTTTGGCCGGGGCCGGGTTTGAACCTACTACCTCTGGTATACAGGGCCAGCACCCTACTCCTTGGAGCCACAGGTGCCACCCATGAAGGAGGACTTTAAATTTGTGCTCTATGGAAACTTCCTATAAAATTTCACCCAGAAACTTCAGATACTTTTGAAAGCATGGTTTGTCACATAATAACATACACTGCGTACTCTCCTTGCCATTTGAACTACCTCGGAAAACAAAAGCCCAATTCTATAGTCTAAACTGTTGAATCTGACATCAAGAGATTACATGTTCTCAAAATTGCAAGTTTTATTTGTAGCCTGCTGGTCCTAATCACTCTACTCTAACTCTGTATTCCAACCACGGATATTTGCTCATGTCTTTCATCATCACAGGCTTTCCTATCGTCAATTCTTGAATAAGCTTCAATCTTGCAAAACCCTTCTTACATTTCAGAGAAGCAATTTTGAAAGACATTTCCCAAAATTCAAGGAAAAGCATCTGGACCAAAACAGATTCAAAGTACATTAGAGGAGTCTTATGATGCTTTTGATTTTTTCCCCCCTATTTCCTTTTTGATGTGTTTTCCTGACAATTTTCCTTTGTTTTCAACTGTGCATTGCCTTTTCCTCACATGCTTTGATTTTTTTTTTTAAATCAAGTTAGTAGATTCGTATAAGACTGTCTTGAATGTAGAGGTTCTCTTGAAGTAGTTTCTTCACTTAATATTATCTATTGATAAGCTGATCACAAGCAAGTTCTTCTATCAGAGGACTGCTAGCTGCAGATGCAGGCAGATCTGTAGGAGATGTTAAAATATCCAGATCCATCCTCTAAGGACCGCTCTGTTATTCAGCATCAAAGCTGCTTTCCTCGCTCTGCAGGCCTCCACGCATCGCCCGGGGCCTTGTGCAAGCTCCTGCATTCTGCCCGGAGCCATCGGGTAATTAATTCCTAAGACAGATAAGTGAGTGAAGAAGGTGGAGATTCAGCATCATGGCAGGGCCCAGAAATGTAGGGGCCTGGACCTGGGAGTATTCTCAGCATCCTCCTTCTCAGCTGTTCCCATCGCAATTGCGTGGCCTCCTCAGGCTGCACAGCCTGGCTCCCACCTCCCTTGGTCGATGGCCCTGTCTTTGAGCAGCTCAGACTTCAGGGTCAGCTGGGTCTCTCCCAGAACAAATGGAATAACAGGACAGCACCGTCGTGGGTGTGCATGTATCTTCACAGCCAATAGACTTTTGCGTGGTTTGTATCTGATCACTTAGTAAATTTATAAAAAGAAAACAACAGCACCAGAATAAAGAGCTGGGAATGGTGGCTCATGCCTATAATCTTAGTACTTTGGGAGGCCAAAGTGGGAGGGTCACTTGAGGCCAGGAATTCCAGGCTGTAGGAATTCCACACCTCAATTTCGCCACTGTGCTCCAGCCCAGGGGCCAGAGTGGGACCTGTCTGTAGAAAAAACAAAAGAATAAAGAGAGAGTATATAGCAGGCTTTGGATGGCCAAGTGCCCCTGGGAGAGTGCCTTTCAGAGGCTGGCATCTGGCCTCTGGGAAGGCCACTCCACCTTCTGGAAACACCAGACACACAGCTGCTGATATCTGGTGCTCAGGTCTCACCGGACCTGTGGCTGCGTCCTGGATCTCATTGAGGAGCCAGAGGAAGGTGTTCTCTAGGGCATCTCTGCTTCTCCTCCCAGACTCATCCACCGAGCCAAGGGTGGCCAGTCTGAGAGCCCAACAAAAACATTAGGCCAGCCCCCAGCGCACACACACTGATACTGCCTGTAGGACGTCTCAGGGCCCATGGGCCTGGGCTGGGGCCTTGGACCCTAAGGAGGTACCTTAGCCTTGAGCAATAAGCTCTGCCCTCCTTCCCCCAGAGACATGGAGCCAGGAACCCCAGCAAGAAAAAGCAAGACTGGTAAAGCTCAGGGCCAAGTGGGGACAATCCTGGGGCCTAAAGGTGACTGCCCCGTAGCACAGCTGGGGCTCCGCATGCCCAGCTGTTTCTTGACACACACTAGTCACTGCTCTAAAACCTTCCAAACCTTCAGCACAGCCAGCTGGCTTACACAGGGCAAATCCAGTCATGGCAGGGCCCAGAAGGTGGGAGATGATGTCTGAACTGTCCTCACCGCCCGGTCTCTCCTCCTTTTCCTTCTTTTTCTCTCCTGCCTGCTGCTGTGGCATCCCCGTGTGAGGTCCCTGGGGATGAGGTGGGATCTGACAGAGGTAGCTCAGCTCTGGGCGCACAGGACGGCTTGGGAGTCATCACTCTCACTCGTGTCTGGTGCCAGAGAGGGGGTGCAGGCCTCACCTACTTCTCTGAGGAAAACTGTCCCTCATCGTCCCTCCCATCCTCACATCGCTGTACACGGAGTCTTCCTTTAAGACTTTGAGGTATGTTTTTTGCTGGTGGGGAGCTGAGCCCAATGAGGCAGCAAACTTCCCTGTCACACGTGGCCGGGGCAGATGTGCTGTGGTGGTGCCTCGGTGCGTTCATCATTCACTGATTACTCTCCAGCAAGTAGCTATGTGCTGCTGCCTGCGTCTTTCTTTCTTTCTTTTTTTTTTTTTTGGAGTAAAATTATTTTTTATTTTTTTATTTTTTATTAAATAAGAGCTGTGTACATTAGTGCAATCATGGGGTGCAAAGTGCTGGCTTCATATACAATCTGAAATATTTTCATCCAACTGTTTGACATAACCTTCATGGGATTTTCTTGGTTATTGTATGAAAACATTTGTATTCTGTGTTTAGTAAGTTTCACCTGTACCCTTCTAAGATGCACCACAAGTGTGATCCTTAAAGAAAAATTACTATATTTTAAATGGAAGAAGAAATCCCTACAATATAGTACAATACTTACCACGTGGATCAGTTTCTTAGAGCTGCTGTAACAAAGTACTACAAATTTGGTCCCTTAAATGACACAATTTTATTATCTCAGAGTTCTGACGCTAGAAGTTCAAAGTCAGGATGTTAGTTAGTCACACTCCCTGTGAAAACTAAAAGAAGTCTTCCTTGTCTTTTCCAGCTTCTGGCATTCATTTGCAATCCTTGACAACATGCCCCACCCCGCCTCTGTCATCACTGGGCAGTCGTCCCCCAGTCTATCTTTTCTGTTATTATAAAGACAGCAGTCGTGTTATTCTATTAAATATTTGCTCCAAATGACTTGATCTTAACTAATTACATCTGCAATTACCCTAATTCCAAGGATGATCACTGTCTGAAGAATATGGTTTAGGATATCAATATATCTTTTTCAAGGAACACAGTTTAATGCATACACGTAATTTAGAAAATGCCATTGCTGTTTCTGTGTGTGCTCACGCTATTCCCTAACCTTGGAAGTCTTTTACTCTTTCTTTCTGAATCTTCCCTCTTTCACCTTCTCCAGCAGTTAATTTGTAGGGCTACATCTAGTGACCACAAGCACTATTCCTCAAGTGCCTATGAAGAGCCAGGAACACTAGTGATAGAGCACTTTATGCGGATTACAACTTCAGCCTACCCTGCTCTTTTCTTATGAATTCCCACTGCATTAATTGTTATCACAATTTATATTCTGCTGTATTTTCAGTCATATATTTTGTCTTGAAAATTAGATTATAAATTTAGCAATGGCAGAGATTGGGTTTACTTTTTTCTTATCTGCCAATGCACATATACAAGAAATGTGTGACGATCCAATACATGAAGAAAGGAAGGAAGAATGAATGAAAGACATGTCCATGGAGGACTGTATCTTAAGATCTCTGTGAGTTCTTGCTTCTCAGGAACTTGGCTTCTCCAAGAATTGCTTCTGTCTGTTTTTATTTTTCATCCCTCCCTTCATCCTGCCTCATTCACATTCACACATGCTTGAAGAGCTTCCATCCTTCAAATATTTCCCTTGCTGCCATATAGCTACTACAAACATCTATCACTTTTCTATTCACTCCAGTCAAGCAAAAACAGGTTATTCTGGCTTCCATATTTCCTTAAACATTATTTTCTATAATATGTAAAATTACAACAGGTAATAACTATCAAAGTTAAGACCTTACGCTGCATGCTGTAATTTTCTTGCTTTGATTTTTCCACATTATATTATGTATTTGTTTGATTATATTTTAAAGTCTCGCAGCTGAATATTTGTGAGTCATACAAAAGCTTAGAGATACACAAAAATCAAGAAACATAAAGTCTGTGCAGGTGGAAACAAATGAAGCCCTCCCAGCTATACCAATAAGCTGAGCAAGTCAAAATTTGCCTGGGTAAACCAGAAAAGACACTGCCAACTGTGCTTCTTGGAAGCGAAATGATGGGCCTTAATACCGTCTGTGTCAAAGCTTTCATCATGACCTATGTAGACCTCACAAATTCAGGGCTCTGCTTATCTTGTTTATCATTATACAAACAGAAACAATCTTGAGACGATAAATATTTATTGGATAAATAATTAAATAAAAATTTCCCTCATTAGACTATAAACTGAATGAGGGAGGAAGGATATTTTTAATCACTTATGTATCTCTAGAATCAAGCATTTAGGAGTAGACCAAGAAATAGTTATTGAGTAAATGAGTACTTACATGACATTCATTGAAAATATTCAGCACACATCATAGTATTGCCATTTTTAAACACTGACAAAAATAACACTGTAAAAGATGAAATGAGCTATCTTTGCCTTCTAGAAGAAAAGCATCTAAACATAATAGATTCTTGAGGATTATAAAAATCTCTCTTGAATGAAAAAAGAAACAGTTAAAAGGTCTCTGTAGAGTTAGTGAAGCAAATACATTTCTCCTTTGGTTTTTACGATGTGTGAAAATTCTATTTTGTAAACTATGAAGAAGATATTAAGGATTTTTAAACTGGAAAATTTTACTATCTTGGATAAATAAAGGCCTCCAGTATTAACAGATTTAAAATTTGTAGTTGCTTTTAGAAAAAAAGGGAGCCTCCAATTTTATGAACAATATATAGATTCAAGTACGTATCGTAAGGTGTTAAACTTTACGTTGATGGTCAAATCTCATGTCCAATAAACTTGCCTGTGTATTCTCTGGGTTCCTATCTTTATCTGTGCCTTGAGGTATTCGTCATGGCTGGAGTGCTATCCTTCAGGGATCCAATCTAGAATAATAAATGAAAGAAAATGGGACATGATAAACACCCTAGAAAACTCAAGTTCATCCATGCTGTTGTTATAGGAAAATAACTACAGGCTTCCTAATTGCTTCACAACTTCAGGGACACTTGCCAATTATAATTAAAGAATCAAAGACTAAATATTCCATAAATCTTAATAAGGAACCATGGAAAACAGAAGTCAGCAGGAAATATTAAGTTACAGCCTTTCCCAAGAGTTCAATGAAATCTCTCTGTCCGGGCCACTTAATATTATGTACAAACCATAAATCCATAATAAGTATATTACCTAGTGTAAAAGGCAATATCTCTTTGTCAACACATATTTTAATACATGGTGTCAGAGACACACTTATATTTTAAGATGAATTATTATCAGATAGCAATTGTTTTTCTAATTTCATATTACTATGCCAACCAGCATAGTTTCCTATAAAACCTGGAAAAATTATTTCTCTGATAGCTTATTATTTCTAAGGAGGGAAAGACAGAGGGCAAAGGGCTTCTATCACTATATTCAACCTTGCATATTAATATTCTTGTTTTTATGAGAAACTCATGTTATTTACCTCTGTCAATTTCATCAACTTCATTCCTTTCTGAAACCCACCAACCACAAGCAGCCATCAATGTGTCTCGGCAAGGGGTTCAGATCCTTCCTCCACCTGCAGAACTCACCTGATTTTCACCCTGTGATATGTGAGTTGCACTTATCTTAACTTAAGATGATGTAACAGAGGGTCATACAAAGAACATGGATTATGGAAGAAGACACAACTGACTTGCATTCTGGTTCTGTCTAAACTTGAACAAATTAAGAAACCTCTCCTAGACAAATACCCTGCATCTTCAAGGCCTTCACATTTGCTGTTCCTCTGCCTTTTAACTCCTCTTTACTCTTAGATCGTTACATCATCTAGTATCTACCTCTTCTTCTTCTTTTTTTTTTTTTTTTTTTGAGACAGAGTCTAACTCTGTTGCCTAGGCTGGAGTGTAGTGGCATAATCACAGCTCCCTGCAGCCTCCAAGTCCTGGTGATCCTCCTACCTCAGCCTCCTGAGTTGCTGGGACTACAGGCGTGCACTGCCATGCCCAGCCAATCATTCAGTGTCTTCTTAAGACTCCTTTCCATCACTACCCCCAGGATCTGACCATCCACTACTCTGTTACTTACTGTCTGAAATTCCTTTGTTTGGTCTATCCCTGCTTATTATCCTATTATGAAAATCAGTGTTCTCTACTGGGGACAACTTGGTCTCCTACCAGACATTTGGCAATGTCTGTAGACATTTTTTGATAATCACAACTTGGGTGGGGTGCTATCAGCATCTAGTGATTATAGGTCAGGGATGCTGTTATATATCCCGCAAATGTACAAGATAGCTCCCATGACAAAGAATTACCTGTCCTAACATGCCGATAGTGTTAAGGTTGAGAAGTCCTGAAGTAGATGCATAAGCACAACAGCCCTGTCTAACGTTGCTGAATTCCCAGTGACTCGAACATTGGCTGGTACAGATAAGCCTCATGCAAATATCTGTAGAATGAACTTACATAGAGAAATTGGGAGAAGTCAATAGGATGGGGACAGAAAGCTACCAACAGAGCTGTGTGAATCTGAGTTTCCTTCCTCTCTCACATTTCCACATTAAATTCTCAGGGAGACTCTAACATATGTCTTCATAGCAGTAGCTGCCTGGATTCTTCCCTTTTTTGCTTGAACTTCTACTTATGCTTCAAAATCATGCAACTGTAAATTCATACAGGTAGTCTGATACAAGGTCCTACTTTCTGATCCCACTTTGTGTTTATGACTGAGAGTAGCAAATATATTCTTCCTGACTCAAGCAATGTGCATATCACAGATAGCTTGCACCATCCTTGATAACTACAAGATCTCTTTTCACCCCTGTATGTTATCATCATTCTTTAATACCTTTTTTTTCTAAGAGTAATACAAAAATATACCATGCCATAGAAATTTACCTCTATCAGATTCTGGGAATGTGTAAGATGACATCTGTATTTATGGATCCTGTCTCTGCAATCTACCCTCCTTCTATAATCACCTGTCGATTTATTTCATCCAATTAGGTGTTTATCTTTCCTGACATTTATATTGGCAAGTGGATTAGTACTATGTGTGACTTTGGCATAAGAAATCAGCAAATTATTTTCAATTTAAGTGATCATCTGTTGCCACTGGAAACTGCCTCAGAAAAAATATAAAATACCAACAGGTCATTATATAACTAATGTTAACAGTTCAGATAGTCAGGGTCACCTGAGTTCAAATGCACATACCTGTACACCCTAATTATTGTATAATTAAATGACTAATAGCATAATATAAGTTTTAGGTACTTAGCGAGTAGGTAAAAATATATTTGGGGCCAGCACAATAAATTTTTGACATTCTGTGTTGAATTTATCGACTGTGTAATGCCTTTTTCTCTCTTTGCTCCTAATGGCTTCTCAATAAATAAAACACATTAAATAATGTTTTAAGTCTGTGTATTATTCATATTTATAACCTATAGAAATGTAATCTTACATTTACTTTTTTTAATTAAGTAATTAAGCTATATAACAATGCTTCATAGTAGAACAGTTATTCAAGGTATTACAACAAAATTGTGGTTCTGAGTAATTTTAACAACCATATTAGAACTGAAACAGAAAGTTGTATACATTTCAAAGATTTTATCTTTCTTACTAAGTGATCTGTTTATTCCACTGCAGCACTGCACTTGTTATTTCTACACCATTTTTTTTTTTTTTACAATTAGGACAATCTTTTTTTTATTATGATTTTATTTATTTATTTATTTTGTTGTTGTTGCAGTTTGGGTGGGGCCAGGCTCGAACCTGCCACCCTTGGCATATGGGGCCTGTGCCCTACTCGCTGAGCCACAGGTGCCGCCCTGGACACCATTTTTGAATGACAGATTCCTTGGCATAATCAGATCTATCTCCTCAGCTGATTTTGGTAATAGATTAAATTTTAGAATTAGCCCAATTACCTTGGAAGTTGGTGACTATCTGAAGAATTCAGGCATATAAGATTTGTTTTGAGCAGGGCATGGTCATTCATGACTGTAATCCTAGCACTCTGGGAGGCTGAAGAGGGTGAATCTTGAGCTTAGGAGTTCTGGACCAGCTTGAGCAACAGCAAGACCCTTGTCTACTAAAAATTAGAAAAGTTAACCAAGTATTGTGGCAGGCACCTGTAGTCCTAGCTACTTTGGAGGCTGATGCAAGAAGATCTCTTGAGCCCAAGAGTTTGAAGTTGCTATGAGATTTGACAAAATAGCAATCTACCCTGGGCGACAGAGTGAGACTCTATTTAAAAAAATAATTGTTTTGTTTTAAAAGTAAAAGTATGGATATATAATAATTAAACTGGTATTCATACATGTCTTAAGAAATATCCTAAGAATAAAAGACTTCCAAAAATGTGTCCCATTCCTGACATAGTCTCCTAAAGTGACTTCTTATATGTGCAAATACTACGTAGAAAAGAAAGTTTTGGTAGTTTTGCCTGAGAAAGACTCTTAATGTATATCTATTAAATAGCTATTAGGAATGAAATAACTGTGGTAAATGGTGAATTTTAAAAAATGAAAAAAGCTTTTCAAGGAGCTTAGTAGCAAATAGGTAGAAATACATAAGTAAGAAAGGAATAAATGGTCAATTGCAGAGGCCGTTTGAGCTAAATATGACAGGTGTCACCACTTTTTGCCAATAGTACAGTAGAAGGTCAAAAGACATATTCCAAGATTTCTACTTTATAAACAATATAATGTATAAACATTAATAATATACTTGAATTATTTTAGTCCTATAGATATGATGTTAATGGAGAAATACAAGTCTAGTTAAAAAGCATGTAATAAATGACATAGACTATATAAATATCACTAGCTTTGTATTTTGGGGTGGTCAAATTTTACATAAGGGGCTTCCTTACAGTATGCAGGTGAAACTGTACAGTCTTGCACTAAAAATATCAACCTCACAAACGTACCTATGCCTTTTCCTTATTTGTTTCAGGAAAATAATGTTACCACCGTTGTGAGCTTTGCTTATCCAAAGTTTAAATTATAAAAATTTCCCTTGGTTTACTCGAAACTAACTTTTTTTCTTCTGGATACAGCATTGGTCGTAGTTTATATCTGAGGAAATTTCTAATTCAACAAAAACTTCGGTGACAAACTCTAAAAGAAAATCAGTGTAGTCACATGAACACACAAATTCAATAGCCAGAAATCACGGGTGTGTTTCATAACGCCAAAAACAGTGTCTGGTGACCCAAGAGAAAAATAAGTGGATTGGAAAGATAAACTTGTGTGAAGACAAGGCAGCCTGAATAAATTTGAAATACAACAGACTGAAGATTTGTGTTTCTCTATTTTATAAAGCACACCAAGGAATTAAAAAAGAGAGGGGTATCAGTGATTCTTTGGTTCTACATGATCGCCACAGCCTCGTGCCATATCCCATCCAGGATGAGCTAATGAGCCTGGAGCTCATAAGATTACACAGTAAATTGAGCGATAGCTGCTTAACTCAGTAGAAAAGAGCACTTTTATTACACGATATCACCAGGCTTTTATGGTGAGCTTTACGAGATCTCACATGGTGATTTACAATTATTCTGTGTCACCAGTGTGGCACTACTGTTGCATTGTTTTGGCTATTAAAGTAACTACCTCCTGAGCCAATTTGGGAATGAGACAATTCACAAAGCTCCAGTGCTTTGTACTGTAAAAATAGATGCTAGAGATAATTGGGCAAGGTGGTGTCATGTCACTTGTGTGCAGTTCATTAATTAACTGCTTGAAACTGCTATAAAATAATAGCCATGTCATCAGGATGAAAGTACAAGACTGCAAAGGAAATAAAACTTCATAAGTAAGAAGGCAGACAGAAGTAGCTATTACCAAGACAACTCGAATGTTCCCCTTCCCGTTTAGTACCCATTCCTATTCCCCTGTAGTTACAAACCTGCACTTCAACTTTCCTTATTATTACTTGTTAGTGTTTATTGTGTGCTAGATGATGCATGCGATTTATGTTCCCCTCCTATCTGTGGAAGCTGATGCATTGTTTACTAAAAGAGCTCAGGGATCATTGCCAGAGACAGAGCAATACCCGGTGACTTTCCTCCCATAATTCAGAAACAAGGTTCATATTAAAGATATTCATGAATTTGTCACAAATGGGATTTCTCATTTCGGCAGCAACCAGATCTTTAGCAGGTCCAGCTGTGAGCCAGGAAATAAACCTACATAGTGGGAACTACTTGGCCAATAATAAACGTCTATGCAAATATGGTGACCTAAGCAGTGGGAATGACTTGGCCAATAATAAACATCTATGCAAATACGATGCTTTTTTTAAAAAATGCATCAAGAGGCCTGCTACTATTATTAAGCAAACTGGTTAATTGGCAACTGTACAAGAGATATTGCCAGAACTTTAGGTCAAAATGTGGTCAGCAGAAAGTATTAGAATAATAACTCTCTGCATTCCACACTAATAACTATGTTTTTGTGCCTTTGGGTTGCCAACTTCATGGTGACCTTCAACCTCAAGTTGTAAGATTGACTTAGCAATTGGAGAAGTAGATTTTGGGTAACTTGGCTGAATATGCCTTTGACTTAAAAAAAAAAAAAATTCAATGCCAGTCACACTACACATAGCCTAGAAAAATATAGAAGTGAGTACATAAAGATATTAAGTTTATTTCTCTATGAGGATTCCCTCTCTATAGCAATAATGAAAAAACTGGGTCACCTCACGATGGTAATTTTCTCAGAATTATGGTACACTCGAGTCGATTTGATCTCCTTTTAGCTGCACATTTAGCTAAGGAGGGTAGTGCTGAAAGAGGCAACCCATCATCCTTATCACCGCGTGTAAGGGACAAGGTTCCCACAGAAGGGCCTCCAAGGTCCTGTCAGTGATTGTTAGAGGGCTTAGGCTGATGAAATATTTTCTGTCAGAGCTTATTCCACACCTGACATTTCTCATATTTGATCTGTTAATGGTTATTGCCCACTATGCTGGTTTCAAAGGTCAGATTCATAAAAAGGTTGTATCTCTACCAATGGAGCCCTTCCTTAAGAACTTTGTTCAAAAAGGTGTTGTAAGCCACACTGACAAGCCACTGATTCTTGCCAGGAGCACACAGACGCCATGGCCCATTCCTAAAGTATCATTTGTTTCCCCTGTGTTCATCTTTCTAGAAATATTAACAGTTATTATCTAAAAAATTCTTTCACTCTGAATGACTTTCTTTCATATATTTTTCCACATATGTTTATTAAATTTAACAAGAAATTCTGAAGTTGTATTAGCAAGGAATTGTAACATCATTGGTAGATATTTGCTGTAGGTATTATATATTTTAATACATATTTGCTAATAATAAAAACCAGAAAAGTTTGCTCAAGAGGTAACTTTTTAAGTACAGAAAACAAGACTACATGGAAAAATTAAACTATAGAAAGGACATGGATGCAACCAGAATCAAGGTATTGAAGCCCACCAAGACTTCTAAGATCCTAGTCTCTAAGCCTCTACCTCATTCTTTCTTAACTCAGGCCATCTTCCTCAATGTAGTCTTTGTTTTCCTTCTGGAAAAAGACAAAACTCTCTCCTTTCTAGTCTTAAAAAACTGGAAAGACTCTGACAGGTCCAATTTGAGTCTGTTACTCCTTGACCAGTGAACCTGGGAATCAGGATAATCTATGAATGTAGATTATCTTGAACCAAATGAACTTGGGTGAAAGGTGACAGCAGTTTCCAAAAGGAAGTGAGGGGCAGGGAAAGAAAGAACAGGAAGAACCTGTTTCCAAAAGAAGAAACTATTCTCCAAGTAAGTATGTTAGATTTTTCACTGGCAACATTACCTGAAAGTCAAAACACTATTCCCCAAATCCAAATGTATTTCATACCTTCTCCTACTATCTATATCTTTCATAAAGGAACAGGTAAACATGGGAAGTACTATCAGACCAAAATATGCATAGTATGTGTTGATTTTTATCCTTATAAATGTACAGCCAGAACTGAAAATGCCCTTGACCTTGTGAAGTTTATATTCTAAAGAAGATATTCACATGATAAAGCAATAAATTAAAATAATATGATATCAACAGTATGGAGAAAAATGCAAAAGGGAAGGGGTGGGCAGGAAGGAATGAGAGAAGCAGTTGCTGTAGGGTAGTTGGACAAGAGTTATGAAGATGCCTTTAATTTGAGACCCTAAGGGAACAAGTAAGTCACTCATGTATCTCTAAGCAGAATCGAATATTCTTCAACATAAAATTTACTGTAACAAATAAGACTGATATGAGGAATAATGAAAAAAATCACTGATCTAAGAGTTACACTACCTCAAAGTTATAAAATCTTAGGTAAGTATTTTATTTGGGGTCTTAATTTTCCCATCAGCAAAATAAACACATTATTCTGCTTTCCCCAAAGCCTTAGGATCCTTGATTTGATGCAATTGTTTTCCTGATCCTTATTTCAGATACAGCTGTTAAGCAGTTTCTATGTGAGCCCAAATGGCCTTGTCTCTTGCCGGGACTACCTAAATAGCTTCCTAGCTTGTGCCGCTGTTTCTTTCCATCCCCCTGTGCATACTACTATCAAGGCATAAGTCTGGTTATATCCTGGGCTCAAAGCCTCCAATGGCTTCCATTTATTTTATTATTACTTTTTTTTGAAACAGAGTCTCACTCTGTCACCCTGATGTCATCGCTCAAAACAACCTCAAAGTCTTAGGTTCAAGAGATCCTCCTGCCCCAGCCTCCCAGAGTGCTGGGATTACAGGTGTGAGCCTCCATGCCTGGCTACTTCCGTTTTACTCTAGTGAGTGAAAAATCAATTTCCTCAAGGCCTCCATGAGCCGAGACATAAAGCTTCTCTGTTAGGGACTGAGTTATGCTCTGCCAAAATTCATATATTGAC
Organism: Arctocebus calabarensis; assembly: GCA_963573935.1. Lineage (NCBI taxonomy): Eukaryota > Metazoa > Chordata > Mammalia > Primates > Lorisidae > Arctocebus > Arctocebus calabarensis. The sequence continues at coordinate 37,430 of CAUYON010082906.1, forward strand.
TGCCTCTTTCCCCACTACCTCAGAATGTGACTGTATCTGGAGATAGGGTCTTTATTTATTTTTTTTATTAAATCATAAACACATAGATCATGCACACATTAATGCATTTATGGGGTACAATGTGCTGAGTTCATATAGAATTAGGAACACTTACATCATACTGGTCAACTATACCTCATCTCATTTAATTATTGTGTTAAGACATTTATACTCTATACTAATAGATCCAACATGTACCCTTGCATTATGAACCATAGGTGTGATCCCACCATTCACCTCCCTCAATCTGATCTCCCCTCCCCTCCCATGCCCCCTCCTCCCTCCTTAATCTTGGGCCATAGTTGTGATTTATTCTTCATATGAAAGTGTGGGTAATTGTAAATTGGTTTCATAACAGTACTGAGTACATTGGATATTTTTTCTTCCATTCTTGAGATACTTTACTAAGTAGGATATGCTCCAACTCCATCCATGTCCTTTAAAGAAGTAATTCAGTTAAAACAGGGTTGTTCGAGTGGGCCCTCGTCCAGTGTGACTGGGTTCTTATCAGAAGAGGAAATGAGGACACACATCATACAGATTAAGGGACCAGCAGGTGGCCATCTGTAAGCCAAGGAGAGAACCATCGGAGGAAAACAAACCTTGATCACAAAGTTCTAGCCTCTAGAATAGTGAAAAAATAACTTTCATCCCCTGGTTGGCAGTCTTTCACTGTGGCATCCTTTATGTACTCCCTAATATTTTCTTGACTATCCTGCTAGCCTTGAACACCCCAGACATGGTCCCATCTTTAGGCCTTTATGTTGCTTATTTCCTCTGCCTTAAATATTAATATTTCATCCTCACTCCCTTACATACTTCAAGTTTTACTCAAGTGGCTTTTTTTTAATGTAGCCCTCCTTTTTTTTTAATGCAGTCCCTCCATTAAAGAACAACACATCCCCCACCACACTTTCAATTCCATTTACCCTGCTCCATTGTTTCCTGCAGCACCTTATCACTTCTGATATGTAGCTGACTCATTTTCATGTTATCACTTCTGGTCTCTCTCCACTAGAAGGCAAACTCTGTGAGGTAGGGATGGTCACTGCCTCACCGACAGACCTTTGTAGCCCAGACCCATGACAAGCACGTAGCAGATGTTAGAGCAACGCTTTTTAAATGGATAAAATGGAAATAATGAACTGAATGGCACTTTAATGATTACTTAGTCCAATTACTTTTTATTAAAATCAAATTTACATTTAATTCACTTTAGCTAATGAAATATGTAGCAATTATTTCTAGAGACTTAACATTGATCTACTTGTAATAAATATTACTTTTTTGTCCATTGAAAATTAGTAGAAAATTAGTATCTAAAATATGCTATTTTCTTATTTGTCAGTAGTCCATAGACCCAGTTTACTATGACTTTGAATTCCATTTTCATCAGTCTGGGTAAGCGAAGGATGATAACAAACATCTCCTAATTTCCAATAACTTAAGACTATCAAGGATTTTTGATGTTGGCTTTTAACTGCTCACTTCATAGTACACAGTGAATGAGTTTGAGGGCAAAGAAAGTGTGGGCTTCCAGGGCCCTCGTCTAGTCCATCTAGTGGGTTTGCCCTTCACCAAGTCCGAAGGTCAAGGAAAGAAGGGGGTAGAGAACTTGAAGGAGGATTTCAGGCCAAGAACTAGAAATGACATTTGGTTCCATCCCATTGGCCACAGTGGTTATTGGGTCTCACCTATATGAAAGGCAATTGTACAAAGAGCCAAAGTAGCATAGATATTGGTGAGCACTTGTCTTAAGCTAACACTTAACTATTTTCTGCCACTGGAAAGACCAAGATGAGGCCACTACAATGGTGCTGCATGCAAATTACAAAGAGAACTTTTGGTTTACATCATGGCTTGAGTTGCTGAAGGTCAAAAATAAAAAACCTGAGAGGTTTTCCTAATCTCTTACTTTTGCTCTTTTGATTCAGCCTTATTTGTATGTAACCAGATCACCAGAATGTTCAATATATTCATCTCAGTGTACATTTAAAATAGACTCCAGTAGCTAGGCACAGTGGTTTATGTTTGTAATCCTACCACTCTGGGAGGCTAGGGATGGTGGGGGAGGGGCGCTGAGCTCAAGAGTTCAAGACCAGCTTGAGCAAGAATGAGGCCAATCTCTAAAAATAGTCTGGCATATAGCAGACACCTATAGTCCCACTACTTTAGAGCTGAGGGAATAGGATCACTTGAACCCACAAGTTTGAAGTTGCTGTAAGCTGTGATGTCATGGCACTCTACCAGGGCAGCAAAGTGAGAATCTGTCTAAAAAAATTAATTAATTAATTAATTAAACTCCAAATGTAAACTATTGATATGTGTTCACCCCTAGTTTTACCTGAACTTTTCCCCATGAGTGCAAATACGTAAGTCTTCCTTAGTACAGTAGAGGGCTTTTGAGAGTACAAAAGGACAATTTGAAGCATGGATCTTAATAGCTACCCCCAAATTAGTTACTAGACTGAGAAGAGAAAATCATGAACTGATACTTGCCTTCTTCATCTTGAGTACTTCCTTAATAATAATAAATTGTACACAATTATAGAATTAACTCTTTACTTAGTCATTTCTAAGCTTAGAACATGCACTCGAGTGTACTAAGGAGTTACAGACTTCTTTTATTTATTTATTTTTTTTTACAGACTTTTTAAAATTAAGACTTGGTTTCTGGGCTTTTACAACCCACATGAATTGAAAAATACGTGATATTTTTAGTTTTTGATGGAAAAAACATGAATTTGGGAGCCAGACCGAGTGTTGAACACTGGCGCTAACTCTTACTAATTGCATGAGTTTGGCAAATCACTTAACTCTCTAAAACTTAGCTTCCTCACCTGTAAAACAGAGAATAATAATTCTTACCTCATATGGATGTTACATGTTTTTAGAATTAAAAATGAGAGCAACAGTTCCACTCTTGCTCCATATTAGCCCCTGACTGTACTATAGCAATTATTATTTCTCTTTATGGTAATAAATTTTAAGGGCCAAAATAAGTTGCAGATAGTAGCTGAAATGAAATTTAAGAGATATAGGGAATAAAATGTGAGCTGAAATAATGGGTAAGGAAGTTTGGGGGAGGGCTTGAGTTGGACTTTACGTTATTGGTGGTCTTTGGATGGAAAAATCAGGGACACAGTAGATTTCATTTCAGAAGTGAATATGTGTGATGCTGAGAATAAACAGAGCAACCTGGCTAAAGAAATAGACATTGACACATTCAGGGCATACATGCATTTATCTTGCTCTTGCATTTTCTTTAAGATGACTATCCAAATTGTCAATGTTCAAACTCACAAAAAGTACAGCTTAAAAACAATGTTCAATAAGTATTGACTAAGAAAAATATTTTATAAAACTATCACTTAAATATTTCTGTAATAATAAAAATCAAAAAGAATGTGATAAGCCATTATAGATTGGTATAATAAGAACAATTCAATAATAATTAATTTTAAGTATTGTTTAGGTTAACATTTATAATTTGTACAATATTTAAAATTAAATAGTGAAGCAAAATATATCAAATTTCTATTTAAGTGGAGGATACACCTATAGCTCTGAGTCTAAATATGCAAAAACAAATCATTTAATCAAAACATACATAACCTCATAATCTAAAAATGTAAAAAAATCTGTTTAAAACATCAATATAGGAAAAATTGCAAAATCCCATCATATTTTAGCTATGATGGCTAAAGAATACTGACTGTACTAGTGTGAATTTTTTCATCCATGATCCTTCATTAATCCTAAACCAGAAAGACAATAAATAAGGAAATGGACAAATCGAATATGGTATAACTTCCCCTTTGACATTAAAGAGATAACTTGTGTTCAAGAGATGAAAAGCACATGAAAATGCTTTTTTCTCTGACATTGTATTTCAGAAATTATTCTGATTAAAATAAACAAACAAAAAGAATAAGCAAGCCTATGAATTTGTTCTTATACCTTGTTCAGGGTAGCTGCGTAGCCATGAACAGATAAATTAGACTGTTGAAAAAAATCACAACATATTTTTAAACATGTATAGCAGTGATTATGAAACAGTATTTAAAAACTATCCTTCAAGGACTCAGCTCTTTTATATTCTTGATGGAAGAGTAGAGTTCCATCTATACGACATGCACATTTCAATCATTTCTTTACTCTTTTCTCTGGGCTACCTCAAGGCCAACCAGAGGCTTAGACTGAGATATTTCACATATCATACATATAATGTGAAGCAATCTAAAGTCTTATTTTCTAAGACTACTGTGCCGTAACTTTTGAACCCAATGATATTAAAATTGGGATGAGTAACAAAAGAAACAAACAAGCCTGAAGTTCAGTTTTTGTTTTTTCACTTCACTAACATGACCACATCAGCACACATAGTATTTCACGGAAACAAAAATCTCAGTCCCTGCTTGATAATTTTTAAATGTTATAGAAAATTATTTTCAGCCAAATAATTACCATTTAAGAAACATCGTACTTATAAACATGTGTGACCCAAGAATTAATGTAAAGTGGGATATTTTACTTGCAATGATATTTGTATACAGAAATCACTGGGTTGAAAGTAGTAAATACTACGTTATCCCCATATTCCATGAGTAGTTTTTTATCTTTTAGTAGAAATTATGTCTAAACAAAATTAAAGTATACCAAAAATCAGTCAGGCAGAGCAGTGTACCAAAGCAATTATGATCCTGCAGCTACAGACTTGAATAAAAAGGTAAGTTAAATTTGATTATTTCTCCCATCCTCCTCCTCCTTTTCTCCTTCTCTCCTCATTGCTCTTCTTCATCTTCTGCTTCTGATTATTTTTAATATCATTATTATCAGTTATTATGCCTGTGTTCTCAGATTCATTATGTCTTAATAAATATATATTGTGAGGTATTGCTTAGTAGGGAAATAAGTGTTCAATTAATTGCACTATCATTTGTCTAGAATATGATGCCATTTACACATAAGATGAAAATAAAAAGTGGACATTAAACTATAAATTTTTTGTTTGGTGAAGGAGGGAAAAAAGTAAGTACAGAAAGGAGTAAAGGATGGAAGAAGGAAGGGAATAAGGAATGGTAGAAGGAAAGGAAGAACAGAGAAAAGAAGGAGGTAAGGGAGGGCCAAGAGCTAATTCACCTGATGTTTTTTGGACGGGAGGTTGATCAGAACATTGTCGGAAAAAATCTACCTTGAGAAGCAGAGGCACTAAAGTGATAACCCTTGAATTTTAAAATTATAGAAAAATAATAGTTGGATAATTTGTAATTTCTTTGTGTAGGAAATCTTTGAATTTTACTAAACAATGCTCTTAAATTCTGGCCTAACAGAAGATATGAAATAACTATTTGATCTAATTATTGACTAAAGGAAGGGCAGCAGGTGGATAGAATGGGGCAAGAAGTTACAACAATTTCTAACCCAAATAATGATAGTTGAGTTTTTATATTGAAGTCTGTTCATTTTTTAAATACAATACTGTGTCCAAAAAAAAAAAACTTCTCTTGATTCTTCTTTCTCAACAGACATCCTACAAACAACTCAAACCTCACCATCTCATCCCCACCTTCCTGGTTGCCTGAATTCTTGGCATAATCCATGAATTGGACTCCTTATCTTTTACCCTACATCATCCTCCAACCAACTTCCATATTGCTTTCTGGATCTTCAAACCATTAATGTTATTCAGTTAATTTATTTTTTTAATGACAATCCCCCCACCCCCAATAAGATTCACAGGTATGGATGCAACATTCAGGATCACAAACCTATCTCTCTAATGCAATAGGTATTGTTACATGTTCTCTGTGAGCAATAAACTTTGTTAGATTGTGTGATTATAAAGATGAAAAGACAGTCATTGCCTTCTTAAATTATGCAACCAAATGAGACAGAAATGGAAATAATCAAAATTAATTGAGATTATTTCTTAAACCTTAATGGCATAAAGAAAAACAGCATCTAATACCTCTTCAAACAACATAAGCCCAAATAAATACTTTCTGTCCTTCAAAGCGATCATTCTATATTTGTGCATTCATTCAATAAATATGTATTTACTGACTTCTTATTATGTGCCAAGTACTGAGGCAAGGAATAGGAAATATGCCCAATAAATATTTGCTGAATGAATAAAAGAACAAATGAATTATATTTAAACACTTTCATGGTTCATTGATGAATCCACCCGAAGGTTCCAGAAGGCTGTGTTGCCACCAAGACACATCGCTAGATTCTCCTTCAAGAATGAAGGCCACTTCATGCACTGCTGCTTCAGGGCAGACAACTCCCAGCTGTGAGCCTTTTTGGAATTACCTTGCCTGGAGAAAGGTGATACCCTGTCTCTAAAGCAATCTATACTCAATAATTTAGCAATGTGGGGAGATACAAGGCTCAGTCCCCTTTCCCCAGTTGAATGGCCACCTTAGCTTCAGAGTTCACTGTGGAGTCAGCCGGAGCGTTTGTTGAGACTTACTGCAGTCCAGCTCTCTGTCTGCCCAATTTTTCTTTCTTCCCTGTCCTTCCATGGGTGGTGATAACAAGAACATATCCTAACAAACTTCTGCTTACCAATTTTCACCTTAGAATCTGCTTCCTGGGGAATCCTATCTCTGACATAAGCCCATCTTCCCCCCCCTCAATTACCAATCATGCACTTCCAATGTGGAACTTTTCAAAACTCTGAATTAGCCCCAAATAATATGATTTCCAGTGGGCTAAAAGAAAGCATTATAAAAATCTGATTAACACTTATTGAAGGTTGTCTTTATATATCTTCAGGTTCAAATTTACCAGTATCGATGAGGACAATATAGGAATAGCCATTGTGGTATGCCGAAAGTAGTTGATGAGATTTTAACAAAAAATGTTATAAAGTCATAATTGTTTATGTCTCTCTCTGTAGTTAGATCGTTCTTTAACAAATGGGTATTATTAAGAAAATATAAATCTCTGCAAATACAACAACTTAAATGTAAAATTCTAACTGAATTTAAAGATGTTTGCAAATCATTTTTACTTATTCCAAATTATGATGGCCATTGTAATTCGCAATGATTGAAATAGTCAGAAAGCAAAGATAAGTTGACATATATAGGCTTATGTGTTATATTTACTAATATCCATGCAGACACAATGAAAATGACTGCAATAATATTCACTTATTGTGAAATGTCTCACCTGTTTAAAAATAATATGCAGCATTAAAAATTGTAGCAAGTAATGGAACATTGCTGACACACACACAAGCAAACTCTAAATAAAGTATGTTATGTTTATACCATTTTCCCCCCAAATATTATATCTTTTCATCTGACTCTACATATAAAAAATATGAATTTATATTAATATAATTTAGATTTACAGTTTTTTATATATAATGTAGATGTAATTTTTAATTTTTTTATTTACAGTTTAAACCTTCACCAATAAGGATATTCACAAATTTAATCATTGTTGCAACATTCTTACTTACACAAATCTACATTGTGTTTGTTATACTGGAGCCAAAAAGCAAATCTCTATTTTTCAGGATTATTTTTTTTCTTTTGGTCAAAGTATTACCCAAATTTAAAAAATATCGTTAAAATTTGCCTCCTCTAGAGTACCAAAAATTTCATTTTCAAGTTGCTTTAAAAATACTCTAGAATGCAATTTTTATCATATTTTAGGAAAGAAAAACTCACCTTTTAGGGCAGTTACATGTTAATACTCTGCCTTCTATAAGTGGATTATGGACTCTGAAACTAAATCTGACCACATCTTAAAAGGGTGTCCAAGCTTAACTATCTTGCCCTGTAAATATGGAAGGCACTTTGACAATAATTGGATCTCCTTAATACCCATGTGGATTTGAATACTGCAGAAAGGAAATGGATTGTAAATTTTGGCAAGTGAACTTAACTATACTTCCATATGTATGCTTAGGATTTGGAATTCCAACTATTGTTACAAACCATTTTTGCTAATTAGAGACCTCTTCATTCTTTTCACCTTTGCAAGTAAAGTTGCAAGGAGCCCAATGTTCACCTTGGCTTATTTCAAATTCCCATTTGGCAGGCATTGTAAAAACTAACTCCCAAAGAGCTGTCATCTGCCTAGAGTCTCCACCTTGGAACAGCTACTAGCTTTGACCTTGGGGAATTTTCCTATGTGAATCTTCCTGTGGTTTACCTCTGAGAGTTCTCTCTAAATTGAAAGGGAGCAAGAGAGATGGGGAAAAACAACAGCTCAACAAGCCAGGTTTATTTTAAGTGGCACACAGAAAACACTTCTCTTGCAGTACCAAACTGCTACAACATGGTCTCAGATAATTACTCTTTACAAAGTTATTCAGGAAGAGAAAGGCCAATTAGCTTAACAATTAAAAAGTGTGCTTACAGCAACAACACACATTCATCAGAATTAACACCCCCAAATGTTTCTATAGACATCACATCAATCAAAGGGCAGAAAATATAGATCTTGGTGATCATACCCATGATTATCCTTACATGACATCACATCATACACCCGTACAGAATCTGATCATTTCCTGTTTATATTATGGCTACCAAGGGAATTCTGTCTAACCTTCCTCTTTATAAATAGACCAGGGTGACTAAACTAGAAATAAAGGATATCGAAAATTTGGAATTTACATAGCACAAAATATTGATTACTTGTTCCTACATGCCAGGCACATCTCAATATTGAACTGTGTTAATATGCTTTTTCTATGCATTTTTATACAGTATTTTCAGTTATTGATGAATTTGTAGTATTTTTTGTTTTCATCGAGGGTGGTAGAGAGCTGAAATCTGGCGAGTTAACCTCCTGCTTCAAGTTCAAGCTCTATCCGCTGCTCACTAACCTTAGAAAACTGATTTAATCATTGCCTGACCATTTGCCTTTTTGCCCTGAGATGCGTGATGTTCCCTATTCTGCTCCTATTTTGCTTTTCTATTCAGGGAATTATATTTTTCTGGCTCCTCTATTTTTCGGCTTCTTGATTAAATGTAACCAGTGGAAGAAACTGTAGAAAACTAGAGGACAGAGTGAGAGGGGAAAGGATGGGATTTCTCTCCCTTCTTCTCTGCTTCACGTGGAATCTCTGGCAGATTCCTCTGTGGACAGCCACTGACTCACTGGGCACTCAGACACCCACTGTGGTTCTACCTTCTGCAAGAAGGCCCCAGAGTCAGACTTTGCACCTGTAGAGTTCTCTTACTATTTATGAAATGACCTTCCTATATTATATTCCCTCTTTTTGGAAAATGTCCCGAGATTTCTATTTCTCTGCTTGGACACTGAGTTACACCCACACACATTGTGTCACTTCCTCATCTGTGCAACGGACTTACGCACAAGACTGAACATACAGGGGTTGTCGAGGACTAGTACGTGGAGCTGTTCTCAAGCTTCAAGGTGCATCAGAACCATCTTGAGAGCGACTTAAAGTGCAGATTTTAAGGCTTCAGCCTCAGAGTTTCTGATTCATTAGATCCACAGTGGGGGGGTCAAGAATTTAAATGTTTAATCAATTCACAAGTAATGGATGCTGCTGGTCCACAGACGATTCTTTGAAAACCATTCATTTGAAATATTCTATAAAGTTCTAAGAGTTAATGTTCACTGTCATTTTGCAATTTTTTTTGTTCTTCCTAATTACAGTTGTAGCCAGGATTTGGAGAAATCCTCAACTTCAGAATAGACAAATGAATCTGAATATAATGAGGGGTTTGTACCATTTAACGTAAGATTGGACCACTTGTCCCATCAAATATTTTCTTCTAAATATGGTGATCATACATATCTTTACATGTAGCTGGTTAGCTAGATATGGGGGCATGTGTGTGGGTACATATACATTTTCCTTCTACTTAATGAACATGATTGGCAAAATTCATATACTTCTGGAGGAATTGAGACAGGTGTTTGGATTATATCTGAGCAATAACGTTTTCTTATGAAGGAGTGTGTAACTAAATGCAAAGAAGAAGAAAGAGAACTAGGAGGAAGAAGAAGCGGTCAAAGAAGGAGGAAGAAAAAGAGAAAGGAGGCAGGAGGCAGGAAGGAGAACAATGCTATTTGTGACCTATGTAGTATACAAAATAGCCTATTATTTCAAAAGACTCATTAACATGTTAGTATCGGTGCTCTACAAGTCACCATGTACAGACACATTGAAGTACATTATCCAAGCTCTGATAGTTGAACATACCATAGACCATTCAAATTTCAAACACAAAGTAGCTGTCTTAACCTTTATTCTCATAAATACGAAAAAGGCTTTGACAAAGAATGGATCTTCCTCATACTCAAATAGATAATCAAATAAAAAGTACTGAAATGGGGCAGCAGCTATGACTCGAAGGACTAGGGCGCCGGCCTCATATACCGGAGGTGGCAGGTTCAAACGTGGCCCTGGCCAAAAAAAAAAGCACTGAAATGGGGAAACTTAAAAGGACCTATTTCTACATATATTTATATGTATATCTACATGTCTATGTATATGTTTAGAATACAAAGAGAAATTAAAGGTTCACGAGAGGCAATGTCATTATAGATTCGTTCCAGATTTGGGGCATTTTCTCCAATCCCAATTTCTACAATTGACTCACCTGTTACTAATACAATAGAAAGTCTTTTAACCTAAATTTTCTTACAAATTTTACCTAAATTCTTACCTAAAGCCAATCTTTCTAAAATCAAAGTTTTATCCAAATGGCATATATATTTTTAATAGAAATGATTCTTCTCTAATTTAGGCTGTCATATTTCACTGATTTATTTAATAAAGTACAAAAAGCATAAACAACTTTGGAAACAAATGCAATTAACCCTTAGGATCCACGCCTCTCAGCTGGAAGCAGCCCGGTGGTGTTGATCTGCTAGCATGTCTTAACCACTGTGCTTGGCAGCTGTACTGGTTTTCTATTGCTGTGTAACAAATTACTACACATTTAGCGGATTAGATCAGCACACAAGTATTATCTCACAGGACTCAAAGTCAAGAGTCTAGCACAGGTTAATTGGTTCCACTCAGAGTCCTACCCAGTGGAAATCAAGAGTTTGGACAGCTATATTCTTATATGGATTCTCTACAAGAGAAAGATCAGATTCCAAGCTCATTGGGTGTTGGCAAAATTTTACTTGTGGCTATGAGAGTGAGTTCACTGTTTTCCCATTAGCTGCTGTCCAGGCACTGATCTCAACTCCAAGAAGCCACACTGGACCCCTTGACTTCTGGCTGCCTCCGTAGGCCCTTCAGGACGTCACTCCTGGCTTCTTCAAAGCCAGCAGAAATCTCTCCTTTCAGGAAGGCCCAGATCCTTTAAGGACTCATCCAATTAGGTCAGGCCTACCCAGGATAATCCTTTAGATTACCTGAAAGTCAAATGATGCAGGGCCTCAATTATATCTGCAAAATTGCTTCACTGTTATCATACAGCATAACCTAGTCACCAGAGTGAAGTTCATCACAGAAGAAGCCTCACCCATGTCACAGAGGGAGGTGTTACACAGGACAGGTGTACCTGGGGGTGTTCTCAGAATTCTGCCTACTACAGTCTCTAAGAACATGACTTAGTTTGATTTACAGAGCTATTAGAGACTGTTAATTAATCTAGCAAGCGGGATAATGAAGGTGGCTGAGACAGCTTGTATGCTATTTATATTTAGATGGTATTGTTGACTTCCTTTGGGGCATTAATAGCCATATACCTAACTATTCAGAATAGTTAGCAGGGACTCCACAAAAACTCCCACAGAGGTCATGTTTTTATGTAGAAACATTATTTGAAAGATGGTGAAAAGATGAAGTCACCATTTAAGACATGAAGTAAAATGCCAATTAGGCAAATGTACATTGCCTCATAAACATAGACATTGAAAAGGAGTAATTTATCTCCAATCATTCATTCATTTATCATTTAGTTATTGATATATCTATTTATTAGTCCTTTTCTTTGCATAGGCAAATTACAGAATGCTCCAAGCCAAGGCTAGAAACCTATTAATGCCCTCCATACTGAGATCTAAAGAGTTATAATCACATCGATATCCCCAGATGGACAATTGAATCAGAAGATTCTTTTTCAAAGGAAAGTAAATGACAGAGTCTCTGATTCAAGTATCAAGTCTGAAAAATCAATAGAATCTCTCTTCTCCCTTCTGTCTTTTTCTCTCTCTCCCTCTCTCTCCTCCCTTATCTTTCTGGCATCATGATTCTCACGAGGTAAGGTAACCTTCATTCAGGTCTCCCTTGCCACCCTCAATCTATGACTTCTTTTGATGACTGTAATTTTTTGCCCCCATAGACTTGCACTTCTAATTTATGGAGTGATCCTTCCAGATCTCTGGGGATAAATGAATCAATGGAGCTACAAATCTCACACATAGTGAAAACCTATGAAGTGTGTAAGACAGAGAGACCTGGCTTCAAATTTCAGCATCACTAATTTAATTAACCTCCACAATTTAGTTAACATTTCTGAACTTCAAAGCAAAGAGAAGTAGACCCAACAATAATATATAAGAAGTGCATATCAAATATTAAATTTTCAAAGAATATGTATTACTATTTTTTCAATCAACTAATTTTACTGGAGCTTATTTCTTTGTAAGAGTTTATCTCAAAGGAAACAGTCGTTATGTTTTCCTATATTTTAAAATATTTATCACAATGTGTTTCATGGACCATTGGGCCCAAATGATGCTTCTGGGGGAAAAAGGAAAACAACAGTAAATGTAGGCTGGGCGCCTGTAGCTATGCAGTTAGGGTGTTGGCCACATGCTCCAGGACTGGTTCAAACCCAGCCTGGGCCTTCTAAACAAACAAACAAAAAAAATAGTAAATGTAGATGGAAACTCTATATACTCAACAATATTAGAAGATCATGATAAACATCATCATAAAGTAGACAAAACACCTCCACCAGTAAGGAAAAAAATGTATGTAATGTGATTGAAACTATAAGCAATTTAGCTTAGAATTAAATTTCCAGAAAACAATAATTAAGAAGGTAATGAATTGTAAGTATTAACTAGCATAGTATTACATCTTTTCTGGGTCCCAACAGGATATAGAATCATACTCTTTTACATTACAACGTACATTATCAGAGATTAACCAAGCCATAGGTATAAATTAGGTATATATGTACTTTTTTTAGCACAATTTTTCTGGAGCATTTTAAAAACTTCTATTGTCTATGTTCTATTATGTCTATGTCTATGCCTATGTTCTATTCGTTTCTAGCAACTGAAACTAATCCTGCTAAAGATGATAAGATTGTAAGAAGAAAGGAAAAGTAATAATTAATTGAGTTTTGTTAAAGGTACAGTGAAAAATTCTCCATTTCTACTCCTGTCTCCTTTTCTTGGGCCTGAATAGATGTTATTTTGAACTCTCAGTAAATGCAACTTCTTTTTTAGCTCTAACACTAGCTTTAAATGCTGTCTTCCCAGGTTAGCTCAGAGTGGATGTATGAGAAGTGATTTAGCTCCTCTTGGCTTCATAAAATAAATATTGCACTGGTGAAGGGAACAGGTCATTCTTCAAATAGAAGGCGCCCCTGTACTTTCCTCATTGTCTTGAATATATGTTAACTTCTGTGGAAATCCTACTCCATATGAAGAAGGAAAGTTAGGGAGATGTTAGGGGGAATGACTGAGAAAAGAAGTTGCAGGTTAAGATGCTGATGAGACGTGGCGAAGGAAGAATCCAGGTCATTATTATAACTCTGCGATTGAAGAGTGCAGAGCATGCTGGAAACAGAGAAACTCGTGTGCACATGAAATGAAATTAAGATTAAATAAAATACAACACTTTTTTGTTCCAAGACAGGAACTGTAGATGGAAAAATGAAAGATTTACAGGAGTATCTTCTCTTTTTCTTTCTGTATACTCTTGTTTTTCCCTCCTTCTTCTTGAACAAGGATACTTTGACATTGAACAGGGGGCTTAACACATTTTTTACAGAGTAAGATTTTTTTTATTATGAAAATACAATAGTCCAACAGCACAGGACTCGACGAGCTGTCAGCAGACACTAGTGAGTCCCTGTCTCCCTTGCTTTCAGGATGGAGACCAGTAGAGGCCCTGACTCAGCTGCTGCCCTGCAGTCAAGTTCAACCTCACCCCAGCTTGGACTCTGACACCTCAGTATATTACAAAGTTGCTTCCTTGCACTAACATATCTTTTTAATTAATCCTGTGTCTTACATGGCATAAATTATCAGTGACTCTCATGAATTCCTTGCCTAGAAAGAAAAAATTAATAAGTCTTTCATTTCGTTTCATCAAATTGCATCTTGATAGAGCAAGACAGTTTGGGTCAAGTCATTTTCATTACCATATTCATCACCAGAACATTTATTTTTACTAAAAATAAATAAAATGATAGCTGGGTATTTCATATATTTCCAGAGCTGAGTCCCTGTGCGACACAGTGACAGGGACTGGGGCGGAGGCTACTTTCCATCAGCAAAGCAATCTCCCAGCCTGGGTGTGTGGAACTTGAAAGCATGGCCCTTGTGAAACAGTCTGACATCGTGGATTTGAAGTCTACTTGCACTGCGACTGCCAGAAAGTTGCAAATGTTAAATAATCTCTCAAACTTGCCCTAGAAACTCGAGTCGGCTTATTAAAGTTTTTTCCCCCTGTTTGAAAAACTTCTTTGTTTCACTAACGGCAGGTCTCCTGTGTTTTGTAATGTTGTTATTGAACAAGTTTAATGATTTGCTGAGGATCTCATCTAGAGGCATTTACCCAGCAGCTCGAGATTAGAAACGTATGGTGGTGGAGGCTCTCCCAGAATAAATGAAAATATTTTATTCAGCTACCGAGAAAGGTCTCCAGAGATCAAATTAGAAGCTAGCTGTGAAGGGAGGTGTTTAAGCGTGCTCTGGAATTATTTATCAGCATTTTCTGCTTGTGTGAGAATAAGCAGACATTAAGTTTAAATTAAACAAAGGGGGAAAGAAAACAAGTTTTTTCAGTAATTTGACTGCTAATGATATTTCTGAATTATTCTCAGCTTAATAGTTTAAGTAATTTGCAATGATAATAATTGTCCCTGCTAAAACTCCACGAGGGCCGATTTTTTTTTTCCTTTTTGCCAAGATTAACCCCCTGTAAAACCTTTAATGGACATGTAATTGCAAATTTATTGTGGGCTTTGTTAAGTTTTAAATTTGTTTTCTTCTTGACATTTCTTTTAATTTAATTTAATTTTATTACATTCATCAACTATTTGAGAAACTAACTTAAAAGTCCATTAAAAGGGAATAAATGTTTGTTATGTCTCACTTGTTTGTCTTTATTTATAATGAGGCTAAGCTTGTAGATAGAATAAAGGCTGCTTAATTATTACTTTTAACATTAATGTGCTCTTCTCATGTACTCATTCAAAATAAGTATGCTTTCAGGGTTTGTTAGAAAGGAGTAAACTGGTAATATGAGGTTGTAGTTGCTCCTTAAATAATTAAATGAAACACCAGACCATCTTCCAAATGAACACACTGTGTTTTAAAGAACATCTAGAAAGAAAATAAAGAACATCTAGGTGGTGAAGTTGTGCTAAAAGCCATTAAAAATTTGTTCTTAAACACACACTGCATGTTATCACCAATAATTGGTAATTGAAAATATTTTTGTGAAATACAGCAGATTAAGAAACTAAAACCCTAAGTGTGATGGCTGCTTTTCATATGGAGGAAATGTAAATAGAGAACTCAGCATTTGTCAGCCAGGAAATCATCTTTCTCTTGTCCTGAACTATGTCACTACCTTAGTCCTGCACAGAGGAAGCACTGAGATTCCGAAACCTTCCCTTGGCGCTCACTGTTTCAGAGGTGAACTACTTCACAGAAACAGCCTTGTTGCCAGAAATTCACCTTGCGTATTTATAGACACTTGGTTCCTATTAACTATTTTTTCAACTTAATTTTTATTAAATTGTAACTGTATACACAATCGGATATGATGTAATGATTTGGTATACAATGTGGAAATGCTTAAATCGAACTAACTATTTTTAAAGGGATTTTTTTTTATCTTTTCTCAAATAATTTCCATTAACTGATTCCATTGTGACTTAGAATTAAACTGCACCTTAAATTTTTAAAAGGAGTGAAAAGAAAAGGAAAAGGAAATTGAGCCAAGGCAAATGGAGGACTCAGGAAAAGGGTAATACTTTCCTGAGCAGAAGGGGAAAAAACTCTCAGAAAAAAATTGAATATATATATGTATAAATATACACACACACACAAATTTCTCATGTGTGTGATTTGAAAAGAAGGTTAACTTCATATATATTTTTTTCTTAATCTCAAATGCCACAAATGTTAGGGACTCTCACACACGTTGTAGTGACCTTTTCCCTTCTCTGCTAATACTTTTTCAGTGCTTGGAAGTCAAATAATTATAAAATGAGGCATTAAAAAATGAAAGCAATACAGTGTCCCAAATTAGAGATAAAGGACTCAGTTACTGATATAAAAGAAGGGAACAATTCAAATAGACATTATTCTTAGAAATACAACAAATACCTTAATATGAATTTCTTTAAAAATATGCTTGATATCATTCACATTTATATTTGCTTGTAATTTTTCCTAAATTGCTTCATTTTACAAAATGCCAGATGTTGATTTTTCTTACATTTTTTTTTTCTAGGAGCAACAGAAGTCCCTCAGAATCCCTGGATATATGTATATGCGATATACAATATGTCTTTTCATAACTGTATAATTGGCATGCTCTCTCTCCCAGAAGTATAAAACAGTTGTTTTCCAGTATTCTCATGGATGTTGACAACCACTTTCAAATATTTCCTACTTTTCCTTTTATTAGCTTTTATGTGACTTTCTCCTTCTCTCTTGTTATAATGGATCCTGCGAATCCAAGAAGGGTACAAAATTCCAAGAAGAGGACATTCTTATCATTCATGACATACGCAGTGAGACCTTCTATGTAGCACCCTCCACTGCCTAGCATCAATCTTGTGCTCACTACTTACACTAAATCTTTCAGCAAATACTCAAGACCTCCTTCAAAGCAAGTAATTAATGAGTTTCTGGGAATTATTTTTAGATGGCTCACATGGTACATTCAAAAATAAGAGAAGAAATTTGAAGCTTAAAACTTGACACCAACAAATCCAAATATTAACACCACATTTGGATATAATTATTGAAACTGATGATCAGAATATCAAAAATGCCAAATTTTCCAGAATAAAGTTCTTTCAACAAGACTTAGCCTTTTGGGGGAAGAAATCATAAAAAGAAAAAAAAGCACTCTTTTTTACAGTACTGAACTGCCATTATGTCTAGAGATGTTATATATCAGGGTAGGTTGTTAAACGCTACTAGAATAGGAACTGGTATCATTTCTTTGGGATACGTCCCATCCCTATACTTAGCATAGTTTCCAGGGCATACTGAGTACACCATAAATCAAAGAACCTAAAAATCAATTAACATAGTGAGAGACATTGTCCTTTTTAAAAACAGTTTGTTATATATACATTAGATACATATGTTATGCACATTAATATAGATACACACATCACTTTGATAAGCACATAATTACTTTCACATTTTAAGAGAAAAAATATGAGATAAAATATTTACTTCCAAAGAGATTGAAGAATAGTACTGGTGGAAGAAAACCTTGAAAACCCAACACAATTGCATCAGTGCTCTGAATAAAGGTTTTAGAGAGGCGTTTACTGGTTTCAGTTGTTGCGTACTTGTATTTATTTTAGACCTTTAGGAGGCGAGACACTCTTCTGCATGATAATCTTCCTAACAGATCCGTCACTGTGGCTAATCTATAACCCACCAATTCTCTCTCCTTCCTCCTCTAGATTCTCTGATCCACATCTCCAACATCTCTCTTACTCCACTCATCCTTTCTCAGGACTTTTCATCACACCTACCTGGTAAAAACTCTTCCTTGCTACAATCCAACTGTTCATTTCTTCCACATCTTCCATCAAACTTTCCCTTATAACTGCTGCCGGGGATACTGAGGACTCTGAAGGAAAAAAGTAATCATCGAATCCATCTGATTGGTGCCATTCTGAATTAAATTGTCTGCAGACTGTATCAGGCCTCCCTTTCTTACTTCAACTTAAATCTTCTCCACTTTCCTCACATATTTTAGCCCATGACTTCACCCCATATTTTGACAGAGGAGCAGAATCCTACTCCATAGCAGCCTAAAGGATGTTCTCTGTGTCTCCTCACCAACCTGCAAGCCTTCCCTTCTTCCTTCCCTACTTACTATTGAAGTGGGAATGTGTCTTCCGTTATACTGAAAGCTAATCCCCCTCCATCTGCTCAGACACACACTCTTCCAGGCTGCTCAGAAAACGGACCCTTCTCGCCCATTCTATTGGTTTGTATCCTTGGCATTTAGGTGTATCAAGAACTCTTTCATCTTTAAAACCATACAAGCAAACCAACAAACAAAAATCTTTCTCCAGCTCCAGTCCCCCAGCTAGAATTCAACTTCTTTACATCATCCTCCTTACACGCTGCCTCCTCTTCCCACTTTCAATTCACTGCTTCAGATGATGCAAGGATAAAAACCAGGTGTATGTACCGGCTCCCTCTTCCCTTTCACATCTACTGTGTAGGATGTCTCTGGTTGTCACTCTACACCAGCTCACCTCTATCTCTGACCTGGAATTCTTCAAAACCCAGTGAATGGTCTGTCTGTCCCGTCTCCGCATCTCAGTGGTGCTGAGGACTCAGCGCACAGTCTCTTTTCTCACCGCTCCTACACACCCTCTGGCCCCCAGCTGGCACTCTTACACACACACACCCTCTGTCCCCCAGCTGGCACTCTTACACACACACACCCTCTGTCCCCTAGCTGGCACTCCTACACATATGCACACACACCCTCTGGCCCCTAGCTGGCACTCCTACACATATGCACACACACCCTCTGGCCCCCAGCTGGCACTCTTACACACACACACCCTCTGTCCCCTAGCTGGCACTCCTACACACACACACACCCTCTGTCATCTAGCTCCTTCTCCTACACAGTTACATACACACCCTTCTGTCACCTAGCTTGTGATACAGGCCTTTTGTCTCCCCCTTGAAAGATTTTTACTGTCCCCACAAATTTCTTTCTCCTTTCAATGTCCCCTCCCTTCTCCAGGCTTCCCCTTATCGTGGTATTTTTCACAATCCATCCCCTTCACAATCCAGAACTTTCTAACAGACACAGACTGCGTCTACCTCCTTTGATATGGTATATGAGCTTCTTACTCAATAGATTTTAAAATAATTGAATATTATGAGTAACCTTTATTTCAATTCTTGCCTTTAATTCTTAAAATACATGACTGTGTGCCATCTGTTGCCATTACTGAAATGACCAGTCTTGAATATAACCAACGATGGTCTGTGCCTCTTACGGAAGAAGACCGGGATCCTCTGGGACCCTCTCCTCTCTATAAGGGGTTGTGGATGGGGCACTGGCCAGGCAGTGTGATGCTGTGACCAAAAATCAGTGCCAGCAATGACACCTTTATAGGCATCAAATCTGGGTTTTCCTAAAGCAGTACATCTATAATCATTATGCCTTCCATTTTTAAATATCACTTTTATTAAAATACATTTGATAAATAAAACATGTCTTTTTACAAATTACATAAGTATAATAAATCTGCTCACTAGCTCTCAGTACAACCTAACATCCTGATAAACATTTGATAAAAACTTATGTACTAATCAAGTAGAAAGAAAAGCATGAATGGCTTCTCCCTCCCTCAGGAAACATATATTGTCATATTATCATTCGCCTGCTGAATGCATTTTCTCAAAGCAGAAAGATTCTAAGCCACAAGGCCCTGTTTATTCTTTACTGGAAAAATGTAATCCATTTCAAGTTACAAAAACATCTTTGTTTTTCCAATTTTTATGGTTGATCCAATTTTTATGACTAAATTTTACAGCCTGGAGAAAGAAGGATGTGTAGTAAAAATCGGGGCAAACTCCTAACAGTAACCAAGTGAATAGATCTCCTGTACAGCTTCTTATTGATAATGATTCTCCATTTACTAAGGGAGACAGAATGAAGCATTTCTTGGCAAATTACATTCCCTTCTGTGCTGCTGCCAAGTGAAATACTTGAACAAGTGCGATCTACATCCTACGCTTGACGCGAGTCTAATGTCACTATATTTGGGAGGAAACATTGCTCAGAAGTTGGTAACATAAATGTTTTTGTTTTTAACAGGTCTCAAGTGTTTCTCTTCTCTCTCATTTCTGGCAAATACGAGCCATTAGGTTCTTACAGGAAGAGTCGGAGAGAGGACCATTTATGATTTCCACACAAAGTTATTGTCTGTGAGTGACCAGATCCGAGGCATCTGCTAAGTAAAAAAGACCAAACCCTAAGATATTTTATCATTATGATTTTAATTCATAAAAGACGTCTCAGGAAATGTTTCATCTCTTAATGACAGAGAAAAGGAAATTAAAAAATTTATCATAGTAATCTCACGTTTCTGCAAGCAAAGTCACAAAGCATTTTCTTAAAGAATCTAAGCTCAGTGGATGTGCCAAGAGATAGCTTCAAAGCAAGGATGTCCACCTATTTATGACAACACTCAAATTCTTGCCAGTCTGACTTGTCCTGTACTCTGATTGTATTGCACGGGGCTTCACTTCAGGAAACAGCATCTCTTCCCCATTCCAGTTATAGAAAAACAAATTTCTTCTCTTGGTTTTCAGAGCTCCCACGATTCTAGCTAATATTGTTCTTTCTGTAGCCCCCATGGATTTCTTCAGTATCCCAAGATTACATCATGCATTTTCAGCACAAGAGGCCAAGGTGGAAGGGAAATAAAAAAATGAAAATAAGTGGGGTCCCTAAGTATAATTAGAAAAGCACACACATAGGAAACAGAGAAATTTGAGCTGAATCCCAGCTTAACCATTTAGTAGGGTAAATCCACTCTAAAGAAGAAAACACTATTAACTCTGAAGATAACAATTCTTAACTGAGACAGACATTAAATCTAAGGACCCTTCCCGATCTCTTTACCTTTCTTTACACTAGGAAGATAGAAATGCTAAACATTCACTTGTTTTCCCATTTTCCCTTGTAGCAAGGATGGTTGGCCAAATAGATCTGACCAATATGAGATAAATAGCAATCTGCTTGGCAACTCATGGGAAAGCCTTTGCTTTTTTGTATCACATGGAGAGCTGTCAGTGGCCTTCCCTGCTCCCCTTTATTCACGCTTTAAACATGGATGTAATATCCTTGGAGCAGAAATAGTCATACTTGGGCCATGAAGTCACAAGAAAACATGCTAAGTATGGGGCAAAAGAGACAATCAGAAACAGCATATATTATCTTACTGGACTGGTACAATAGCACTGAACTGCTTACCTCATGACTTTGAGATATGTAAAAAAATAACAACCACTTTTTGTTTAATTGCAGCAAGTTGGAGTCTGTTATTTGTAGCCAAAGCATTCCTAACTGACGCGCTAACTCAACTGTTCTCTGTTCAAGATAATTTCTTATCTTAGTAATTCCTTCATAGCATGCGTAGGCCAAAATAAATATCTATCCATTCCATTTTATTAACTAGTTAAATCTAAAACATCATAAATATTTAAATCCTAACAAGTTTGTGCCTGTTGGGGATAGCACAACTTTTCAAATCTTGGACTCAAACTGGATGCTGTCACCCTATCATTTCCTGTTCTACATAGATTTTTTTCTGTGACATTTTTATTATACTAACTACTGAAAATCAAGCTTCACAAAGATATGACATCATTGAAAGATATGATGTCATTATAGCAATCAAACATCAAAACCGCAAACAATCTTGACTTAGTAGTTTATGTAGTGACTTTTTTTTAAAACTTATATGCCTTCAACTTTTGAAGTTTGCCTTGACACAATATTTAAGAATAGCCGTACATTTCAGAAATGTTGTGATGACAGAAAGAGATAAATGTGAATAATAAATGCCACTAGTTGGTATATAATAGGTGAGCAATAAATTATAGATGTTATTATTAGCAGTATGGTTTTGTGAATGTTTGTACACATTTTCAAGAGTATCTCCTAAGAAATAATTTTAGCCTCTGAAAATACTCCCTTCTGTGTCATGCATAATATGTAGTGTCAAACTAGAAGCACAGTCTTTAAAGTATTTGACTGCATACACATCACCCTACATAGGTTACCTTAGTGTAAACGTGGACACAGATGCTGAGGGCAAAGTTCCAGTATGACAAACGAAAACACCAACGGGAAAAGATGGTATTACCCTAAATCGACTTGCCACTTAGAATCTTATCATAATGCCATATTAATGAGTATCTCCTACTCACTTGGGATGTGTGAAAGACTGAGGTACACAAATATATAAATGTACAGAATGTTCCTTGCCTTCCAGGAGCCCATATTCAAGGATTTGCTGACTCATAGTTGGATTTTCCATTCTGCAATTATTCCTTGACTTTTCTGTCTTTTATCCCTCTTAATTTTCCTCCTCAATAACTCTCCCATTAGAATGAGTATACTACTATTGTGCTTTAATTCTTGTTACCCTGCTTTCACTGCTCATCACTGAATTTGAGCGAGGATCACCCCAGTATTGTATGACTCCAGAGGCCCCATTCATTCCCCATTCAGTGTAAATGGTGCTCCCTTTAACTTGCTTTGCCCCACTTAAGTTTGATGACCAACCTCTTTCCAGAAGATAGGTTTTTCCTAACACCAGGAACCAGAATCCAAGCCCTCGTTTATCCAAGATAAAGTTTTATTGCCATCACCCAGGCAAGATGTCCCAACTGCCTTCACACCTAAAGTTCATGATTCCAGGAAATAACATTCTATCTCACCCAAAAGGGCTGGAGAGCACTGGGCACTTAACGTAAACTGCTCAACTTCACTGGACGCTTAAGATGTAGGAAAAAATAAATCACAACTTGCTAAGGTCTCCGTTCTCTTGGATAGCAGCAATTTATTTCCTCATGTAATAGAAGATAAATTAGACAGTTTCCAAAAAGCCTTGGGAACCACTGCTTTGAAAGACTGGTGAGAAAGACCATGACAGGCAACAAAATCATTGGCTTCTGAGAAGCAAAGAAATCAGCAGGCCCACCCAATGATAATGACAAGTAAAAGGTTGACCTTGTTTATGAGATAGTACTGGGTAAACAATGAAGCCCAAAGTAGAAACCAGTGGGGCGGGGTGACACCTGCTCTTCACCAGGCAGAAGGTGCAGGGAGCCTGTGGAGGAAATACTGCTGAAATCAGACACAGTCAGGTCTACAAAATTCAGTCACCATTGCAAGATTTTCAGATGTAAGCAATAAGAACTATATTAACTGATAATCTTTGGTTCTTAATTTCCTTAAGACTATTACTCTCTCACCTGGAATTAATTGACTAAATGGGCAAAGAAGCAATTCGAGCAGGCTAAAAATAGGTGTCATTCGACCCTTTTTTTAACTTTTAGTTTTCTCTTTATTCCTCATTCACTTATTCTTTCTTCAATCATATTTAGTACATGCTAGAGATGGTGGGAGGATTAAACTATATTAGTAAATGTGTTCAGGGCAACTTGAAAATGTTGCCATGTCAATAGTAATATTACACATGACGCTTTGCACACCCAAGTTTCTCAAGACGTATGGCTTACCTATTGCAAGGTGTGAGATTTTTATTTATTTATAATGTTAAATTTTAGAACTACTTATTTGATATTATGCCAAATAACACATTGACTGTGTTTTTTATTATCCTACAATCAGAACAAAGTGCACTAAGTTGAAAAAAATTTCAGACAAAGAAGAGTTAGCAAACACAAAACATAATTAGTAGCTAGCATACCCTGGACACCATATGTTTTAAACTCATCCTGTGATGGGTCTGACCTTTTGTCATTCTATCTCTCCATCTGTGAGTTAGCAAAATAATGCCTTTTACTTACCTGCTTTAAAGTGTGGATTAATGAGACAAAATTTGTGACTGGATCAAAGTGTACTAAATAAGTACTGAAATTCTCAGGGAAAATGGTATGAGTATTTGTAGCATATACAGTAATGAAAATGGAAATTATTTACTCTGGGGACCCTGGCCACATTATCGTGAAATTATTTGCAGCCCGATGAAAGATTTGCATGCTAATGAGAATGTATTCCCAGAACAGCCTTTCCAAAGGTTTCACCATAGTTTTACTACCAGGTATATATGGTACCATGTGATACAAAGATATAAAACCTCAAAAGGTCTATGAAGTAAATTATTCTTTTCTTCCTTTGCAATATGCTTTTGGGGGATTAGGGGATCTTTTATTTTAAATTTGCCAGCTTGTTACTAATGAGTTGTTCTTAACTGTATGGGATTTTCCACCCATTTATTTATTTATTTTACTTCTGACATAACACCACAAATAGTCACCTTCCTTAATAGGAGCCAAAAGTCCTTTCTACTTGAACTCAAACGAATATTCAGTCCCCTGATAGAAGATAAAAAACACTGTCAGAATTCTCTTCCCATTCTAATGTTTTGCATTTGACTTTTATCCATATACAACCAAAAAAGAAAACAGAAAACTCTTCTTTAGATTGCAAATAAGGCTCTGCCTATTTGAGTCCATTTTAATGCGTCTGTTCTTGTCTCAAATAATATTCATTATTCTGATCTCCCCAGAGAGGATATTCCCAATGTCTACCTAGATTTAGCGACTGCAGTGAACGTACACATTTGATCCGAGATTCTGTAGAGATATATTGCAAATAAAAATAAGTTGATCCTCTCAAGGGTTTTCTTACACCAGCTAAAATATAACTTGAAAGGTTAGTGGGGAAAGGGTTCCCAAAAGGAAAGGCTGTTTCCCCACACTTGCTTGTTGGAGGATGAATACGCTAATTGGAAAACTGGAAGTTCTGGGGATTTGCAAGTGGAACAGGTGAAAATGTAACTGGTGATAATTAAAGGCTAATTATCTTCAACCCACAATTGGCCACAGGAGGTTCTTCTGAGCCACATTAAAAGAGAGCCTGAGACAGAGAAAGAGAGAGGAAAAAAAAGAAGAACCTACAATTCTTTTATACACCTGTGCTATTAACTATAGGTAGGAATTGAACCTGCTCAGTCATTCATGGCTGCTGCCTACCTCAACCACCTACCACTTTTCCTCCCAAATCTGTCTCAAGCCTTCCTGTAGGTGACACAGATCAGCATTAGGATATATCCAGTCTAAAATCTCTCTCTTCATTAGAAAATACATACTCTTCCGATACTCTGAAGAAAATGATTTCTGTGTTAACTCTTCCAGAAAGCACAGAGATGTAAACTTTAAAAGTTTCCTTTCTAACAATGGTCTGTGCAGCGTCAAGGTCAGAGTGGACACTTTTCACGTTTTAGGCCGCATTTGGTTTTACTTGGACACTTAGTGAGCGCAGGAAACTTTCTCCTAGACCAGTGTTTTTCAACCTTTTTTAACACACAGCACACTTGAACCTAGAGTTACACTTCCACCGCACACTTAAAATATATTAATTTTTAAAAGGTAAAAAATGAATATACTTACTGTGCTTTCAAAAATAATTTAATTCATGATCTTTACAATTTCTCGCAGCCCCTGAGACCCTCTCGGGGCACCCCGGTTGAAAATCACTGTCCTGAGAAGCTCCGCAATTGGGCCGGGCGGGAAGACGAGGATGAGAAGGGAGAAACGCGTGGGCGGGACGGTCAGCCGGGAGCGACGGCCTCGGGAGCGTTTTCCTGGGGATCCAGGCAACATTGTGCACCCCCGGAGCCTCTGAACGTGCAGGGGGGAGCCGACCCTCCGTCCGGGGACCCCTCCTCCGAGCACGCCCTGCAAGGTGAGTTCCTGCAGAACTCCCCCCTAATCTGAGCAACCCACAGCACTGAGCCGGGAATAACGGGGAATTTCCCTCGGATCTTTCGAAATGGATCTGTGCGATGGGATAAGCTCTGTTCAGTGGGAAAAAGTTACGGCATAAAACACAGAAGCTGGGCAGCTATGTGCTCTCCCCGGGGGGGAGCTGGTCTGCGGTAAGCGGTCGGGCCAGCAGGAGGGACGTGACCGGCTGCAGACGGGGGAGTCTTGCGAACTTTTGAGCCCCTAATATTTTCGGTTCTGGACGCGCCATCCTCCTTGTAATTGGCTCGTGCAACCCTGCCTTGGATAGTGAACCCCACACTTCTCTCTTTGACTAAAATAATCCATGTTAGGATTTTAACATTTGGAACTGAAAGACTTCTGAATTAAGGCGCATGTGAAGGGAACGATTCGGGAACATTAACCCGGGTTCTTTCAGTGCTGTCATGGCCGATCCCAGGCTTCCCACTGTCCACAGAGAGCACAGCATCTCCGCCTTTGGCTGGGTCCTGGTTAAGAGGGAGAAAATGATACACCAAATAGGTTTGGAGAGGTCCAAGAGAAATGAGGACTTCGTACTTGCCACCTGGTGAGTCTGAGCTGGTGCCAGAACTTACAGAGGAAACCTGCGGTGGTTTAGCTATTCTGGAAAACAGCATGGCAGCTCCCTGTGAAATGAAGCAAGCGCGACCTCCACCACCCAAAACCTCATTCCTCCGCCCTGCATCACTGTGGTTGCAACTGTGGCCACAGTCTAGTTTTCTGTCACCAGGGGAGTAAATATGGGTAAGTCGGACCATAAGCAATTGCTAATATGTAGCCATTTTTGACTATAAGCAAATGTTGATTTCACATATTTCAACTGAATCCAATGTGGTGAAAATACACTGTGTAGCAGAGTCAAACAAAAATCAGATTGCACCACAGCATCATAGGTATTCCTAAAAACTTAAAGTAAGAAAAGGAAATACATTTACAGCATGATGTCCTTTATATGAAATGAAGAACATACATAAAAATGCGCGGCATATCTTACTGGATAATGCAAATATAAGGGTGATGTCAAACACAATGGAAAGAAAGAGTAATGAGGATCTAGATAAAAGAAAAAAGTCAATCATACAGGAGAATGGTTTTCATGGCCCAGTGGTGATAATGTGCCACGGCCGGGGAGAAATAGTCTCAATTTTCTGCACCTTAAGAATGCCAAAAATGGCCCAGCCAGAAAGGTAAGGAGAAAGGAAGTGGAAAGTTTTTTTATGGCAGCAAGAATCCTCAGCAGAAAGTTGAACATGAGCAGGAAAAGTGTTTAGGATGAAAGGGCCTGAAACAATTCCCCGATTCTTCCGTAACTCCAGGCAAATGACTATCATTTTTTAGAATGTTTTTCAGGCCTTCTAGGGGGCCAGAAGGGACCAGACTTAACTGAGAGGGAGGGACTTTGTAAACAAGGCAAAATGTCTGTGGTGACTGGGGGACACTGTCAGTGTAGGAACTGGAGCTTCTAAGCTGGGGCCCTGGTCCCTGGAGGATGGCCGGTACTGGTGCTGCAGGAAATGACAATAGGAAACGTAGGCCTGCCATCAGGATTTCCATCTCTGCACAGGTAAGAAGAGGCTGAAGGTTGCCCATGGTCAAGAAGGCGACTGCATTCCTGCCATCCACACCCCATTTACATCACGTCCATCGCACTTAGACCGACTTTGATGCAATTCGAGAATAAAAAAGAGGTATGCTTTGAGTAAAAACCAGAAATGACTGAGTTACACTAATTTTTCTAAGTTTACTTGGTGGAAACTTGAGTGGGTTTTAAACATAGAGCCTTAAATTATAAATTACGTTTAGTGAAAAAAAAAAATGAAGATTCAACTTTACACATCTATGTTTTTGACTGAAATTTTATCATACACATACGTATATACCAGTTACTGCCTATAACTGATTTCAACTATTGAATTTATCTCTGTCTATAAATTTACATGCAATATAGCTGGTAAGTTTTGGCTTTGTGTGCTATGTTTTTGGATCAAGAGATGTTTTCGGTGTGCTAGAAACAAAGTAGGAGGTTTTAATTTAATAGACACGCCACTGGTATTTTAAAATAAATAACACGTTCGTTAGAAACCGATATGTCAAAAAGCTAATTATTATTCTTGGCTGGTTCTTCACACAAGCAGACTTTTCTTTCTTTCTTTTTTTTTGTTTTATGTTTTTGGAGCGTACTTTGCTGTTGGAGACCAGTAGCTCTGCAAATGTGTGTAATACATTAAAGAAGAAAGAAGCCTCCTTTTAATTAATGGCACAGCTCTGACTTGATCTAATGAGAGCAGGGTAAGGGAGAGCCAGCAATGTCACCCCCCTTATACACCGCAGCGTGTCTACCTTTTACACAGTCTTCTCAGGAGAATTCATCCTGGAGGACAGGGATTCTGAGCCAAAGGCAGACACTTAAAGCCTTGAACTAAAATTCTTTAGTGCCAAGTGGAAAGTTTGGCCCTTCAAGTGTAGTGTTTGAAAAAGTAGAATTGAATAGAAAAACAAAAGGCCATCCCTAGAGATACATCATTGGTTGATAAAGTTATATTCAGCAGTCAAATCCACTTCAATCAAAATTCAAAGCTGAACTCTAATAGAGGCAACATGTGATATCCAAGAAGTTCCAGTGAAGTTACTTTAGACAACAATCAGGAGCCCCAGTGCTCAGATCCTCTCCATATCAACGGACGCCCCCAAGGCTCAGTGACACTAGGACTTCGTCCAGCACACTTTGAAATGCCTGAGTAGGGGTAGTTGTAAAATACGACAACAAAGACAAAACTAATGCCAAAAACTAATTTTTTTTAATTTAGATCTTACTATGTGCTGAAACCTTAAATTGCATTACTTCTGTTAATTTTTCTAGAGGCCTAAATCCCCAAGTTACAGCTGGGCAAATTACGGTGCCAATAGGTTAAGCTAGTTGTCAATATTACTAAGCTAATTATTGGCAAAGTTGGGATGGAAACACAGGCTGAGTCTGGAAATCTGAGCTATGAATCACTTACGCTATAGACATTTACATTGGGCGACTTCTTGATGGGTGAATATGCTGATAGGGTGGGAAAAGAGGTGTGAAGGAAAGAAAAGGTCTCCTTGGAAGAATAGTGGGAGCCCATTCATTCAGCCCATGTTCTGTGCAAAGTGACTGTGGGATTTCCACATGGACACAGGAAACGGGCATACAAGAGAAGGGACAAAGATAAGAAGATATAGATTTTAGAGCAACATCTAGGAGACAGTAAAGGCAAGACTGATATTTAGAAAGATCGTATATACAAGGTACAATAGGTTAATAAAACCTCAGGGACCTGGCTCGGCGCCTGTGGCTCAATGGGCTAAGGCGCCAGCCACATATACCTGAGCTCACAGGTTCGAATCCAGCCTGGACCCGCCAAACAACAGTGGTGGCTGCAACCAAAAAATGACTGGGCGTTGTAGCAGGCGTCTGTAGTCCCAGTAACTTGGGAGGCAGAGGCAGGAGACTCGCTTGAGCCCAGGAATTGGAGGTTGCTGTGAGCTGTGATGCCACACACTCTACCCAGGGTGACAGCTTGAGGCTCTCCCCCCCCCCAAAAAAAAGAAAAAAAAACCTCAGGGACCATTAGTGTTTAAAGACTGCTTGTAGGTTGTAGGAAGGGGAGAAATTGAAAGAAATAAGAATAAATTTGCAGAAATCTGGGAAGAAGAATGTGTAATCACCATAAAGTCAAGGATATTTTTCTTCTCCTGTTTTCTTCATTGAATGTATACCTAGCATCTGAAATGATGCCTGGTACTTTCTCGAGCTTCAGTAAATGGTTGTGTCAACATGTTGATCGTGATCAAGTGCTACAGGAAGGAAATTTGTCTTTGCTATTGACATGACCAGGGTAGATTATCTAGATAGGATCTCTTAAGGATTCTTAAAACACTCATTTCCTTATTTTTATGTTGAACATAATCTCTAAGCTCAAAATTTTTAAACCATTCTCAGTGATTAAAAATACCAAATATTTCAGATATTTCTCCATCCTTATTTTCAAACTTGGTTTCTTTGTTGTTTTAGGGAAATAATTATGCAACTTTCTATGACTAAAAAATCATAATAGCTTCAGAAATTTCTTTTTTTTCATGTATTTAGTTTTACCTTTAGATTTCTTTTTTAAATAATTTTATTAAATCATAATTGTGTACATTGGTGCAATCATATGGCAGAATGTGCTTCATATACAATCAGAAATATTTTGATCATACTGTTTACTAAAACTTTATTTCCTCTTGGGAATGATGGAGTTAACTAAGAAAAAAAAAAGGCATAAGCATTGTATTTCTAGCTTCATATTTGCCAACTTTTAAACACACCTACATGGTTAGAGCATTTTCATTAATTTTTCAGTTGGCCTATGATTTATGAAGCAGTTAATATGAATTTAGGAATTATCTG
>CAUYON010082910.1:0-25019 GCA_963573935.1 Arctocebus calabarensis
GTAGCTTTCACATGAAAGATATAAATTTGCTTCATATTAGGACTGTATACATTGGATACTTTTTCTTCCATTCTTGAGATACTTTGCTAAGGAGGATGTGTTCCAGCTCCATCCATGTAAGTATGAAAGAGGAAAAGTCACTATCTTTCTTTAAGGATGCATAATATTCCATGATATACATGTACCACAATTTATTAATCCATTCGTGGATCGATGGGCTCTTGGGCTTCTTCCATGACTTAGCAATTATGAAGTGGGCTGCAATAAACAATCTGGTACGGATATCTTTGTTGTAATGTGATTTTTGGTCATCTGGGTATATACCAAGTAAAGGAATTATAGGGTCAAATGGCAAGTCTATTTATATTTTTTATTTTTATTAAATCACAGCTGTGTACATTACTGCAATCAAGGGGGGTACAATGTGCTGGTTTCATATACAATCTGAAATGTTTTCATCAAACTGTTTAACATAGCCTTCATGGCATTTTCTTTTCTTTTATTTATTTATTTTTTTCCCAGTGGTAAGACAGAATTTATTTACAGAAAAGAATACAGAAAACATTAAAGCTCCTGGTAGAGAGAGAAAACTCAAGTGGGGAGAGAAAAGCTCTCTCCGTTTCTCTCCCGGTCTTTCCCCGTCTCCCCCTTCAGGTTTTTAGTCTCGGGGTATATATAGATGTATGGGTTCCTTGGCCAGGAAACGAATTAAAATCTATCTATCTATCTATCTATCTATCTATCTATCTATCTATCTATCTATCTATATTTTAATTGTTGGGAATTCATTGAGGATACAAGATACCAGGTTACACTGATTGCATTTGTCAGGTAAAGTCCCTGTTACAAGTTTGTCTTGCCCCCCAAATTCAGTATTTTTGAGTGGTCAGAGGTACAGTTACTGCTGAGAGATGTGATTACTCTTCTTCTGTTTATCATTGTTAGAACATTTGTAGGAGACAGTGGTTCTTAAGGCTTAGCAACATTGGAAGCAGTTGGAGTGCTTGTTGAAACACATATGGCTGCCTCCCAGTTTCTGATTTTGTAGGTGTGGAGTAGGACCTGATAATTTGCATTTTTTTTCCACATACACATGTGTTTATTAGGGTTCCACTTTTTGTCTTCACAGAATTAAAAAGGCTTAAAATTTAATAACAATAACAGTGTTTAAGATAAGAATTAGAAACAAAAACCTCAAAAAGAATGAAAGAAGATAAATACATTCAGAAACAAAATCAGATGATTACTGATCACCAGGGTTGATAATTTGCATTTTTGAGAGGTTTTTTTTGTTTGTTTTTTGTTTTTGGTAGAGATAGAGTCTCACTTTGCTGTGGCATCACACAGCTCACAGCAACCTCCAACTCCTGGGCTTAGGCTATTCTCTTACCTCAGCCTCCCGAGTAGCTGGGACTGTAGGCGCCCACCACAACGCCAGGCTATTTTTCTGCTTTTGCAGTTTGGCAGAGGCTGGGTTTGAATCTGTCACCTTTGGCATATGAGGCTGGCGCCCTACTCGATGAGCCATAGGCGCCGCTGATAATTTGCATTTTTAACAAGTTTCCGGATGGTGGTAAAGCTTGTGGTCCTGGGACCACAGTGAGACCCACTATTCTAAGGGAACAGGCAGATATGATTGCACCAGTGTTGGGTAGAAGAGGAAACATAATTTAAAGCCCTAAGAACTCTTCTTGGCCTTATCTTTCCCTTGACTTTTTTCTCAAACTTAACTTTCTGTAGTTCTTCCTTCTTTTGTTCTCTCTTGTGTAACTAAACTACATGTGACAACCTAACTCGAAACAGCCAAGTTAACTGTACTTCTTGTTATTGTACCATCTCCTTTTCAACCCAGATTCCCATCTCTATTTCTGGCTCTAGTAATCTTATCTTAATCTCTGTGTATTCCTTTGCTCAGTGGATTGCCACTAATATCCTTTACCTGGTCTGTAACCTTTTTAATGGTCTAGCATCGGGACCTTTCCTTTGATTGTTTCTATAGTTCAGTTGTATTGTTTGCTCTTAGGGTTTTGGATCACGCAACAGTAGGGCTTCTGTTGTAGGGTGAACAAGAGAATGTTGTAGTGCTCGACTTGGGAGTTTCCTTCTCATTTGTCTGATATGAGTAGAGACTATCTTAGAGCCAGCCACCTTCATATCCATCCACTAAGATCCTAATATGCTTTCCCCAGCAGGTAATAGAACTATTTCCTGTGGGTAGGAGATAAAACCATTTTAATCCTAAAGAATTCATGACACAGTGTTGTTATAATGGTATAAATAAGTTTGGAAAATAGTTTCTTTGTCTTTCTACTATAGCTTACTCTATAAAATTCTTTCCTATGAATTTTCCTGGAACTATGGTTTATTCTGACCTATGGGATAGAGGATTTTAAAAATTATGTTAGTAAAATTTGTTTTGAGGGGATCAGTTTTGATAAAAAGAAATAGTGAACTTGACATTGGTATTCTAGTTTCCAATTTGGAATTTAAACTGGAAACTTACTGAGATTTTAATAAAAAGGAATAAATGCATATGCTTGTATCATCTGGATACTTCAGGCTGCCAATAATGGAACACCCCATTGAAAATGGCCTAAGCAATTTGAAATTATCATGTCACAGAACAAGAAGTCTGGATCCAAGGAGAGAAGGAAGATAGGCCTATGGGTAACTGAGTGGCTCAGTGATACTAACAAGGACCCTAACACTTTCTCTCTTTACACTCGCCGTCCTCAGGGTTTTCTCTCATGGTCTTGTTGACCAGGACTGGGGTCATTTGCCTTTTTAAACCATCTGGCAGGGGAAATGAGAAAGGAGATCACGATGATTGGATTAAACCATCCCTGAGTCAATCTCTTGGGGTTGGTGAGCTGCCTGATTACTGCAGAAAACCTGGCTTATGTTAGCAAGGGAGGAGAAGGTGACATGGAACAGTGGTTGCTGTCACGTACAGTGTAGGATAGTTTGCTCACATTTAAACTTAGACTGATGCAGAAGAACCTCTGCAGCTGACCACCTCTCTGCATTGACCACTCCATGAATGACCTAATCTTCACAGACTAGACACGCACCATGTGTACCATGTGTAGGCCTGCTTCCTTATGTTGACCACCTCTGTATGTTGACCAGTTTGTTACAGCTCTTGGGTGGTCAACTTACAGAGGTTCTACTGTATTTAATTTCTGTTATGGAATTTTTTTTTTTTTTTTTTTTTTTTTTTTGAGACAGAGCTTCAAGCTGTCACTCTGGATAGAGTGGCATTACAGCTCACAGCAACCTCCAATTCCTGGGCTCAAGCGAGTCTCCTGCCTCCGCCTCCCAAGTAGCTGGGACCACAGGCGCCTGCCACAACACCAGGCCAATTTTTTTTTTTTTTGGTTGCAGCTGTCATTGTTTGGTGGGCTCGGGCTAGATTCGAAACTGCCACCTCAGGTGTACATGGCTGGTGCCCTACACCGTTGAGCGACAGGCGCTGAGCCTGTTATGGATTTTTTTTTTTTTTTTTTGAGACAGAGCCTCAAGCTGTCACCCTGGGTAGAGTGCTGTGGCATCACAGCTCTCAACAACCTCCAATTCCTGGGCTCAAGCGAGTCTCCTGCCTCTGCCTCGCAAGTAGCTAGGACTACAGGTGCCCACCACAACGCCTGGCCATTTTTTGGTTGCAGCTGTCATTTTTGTTTGGCGGGCCGGGGCTGGATTCGAACCCACCAGCTCAGGTGTATGTGGCTGGCGCCTTAGCCCGTTGAGCCACAGGCACCGAGTCTGTTATGAAATTTTTAATACATTTAAGAATATTGCTTAACTTAGATCCAGGGGTCCGCATCTTAGATCAATGATGGTTGTACTGAAAACTGCAGACTATGTGAAAATTGCCTTTGTATTGAGAAAAGTTGAAAGACTGTCTGGATTTTTGGTTTTATCTTATTGAAGAATTTTGGGAAAATGCAAATTAGAGCATTATTTTGATGGTTTTGAAGTACTTCATATGACTTAATTTTTCTATAGTACTTTTAATTTTCCATAGAAAGATTATTAGGAAAATAATAATTTTGTATCTTTTGGCTGAGCAAAAATGCACTTAAGATTGGTGTGGTGGGCTCGGCACCTGTGGCTCAGCGGGCTAAGGTGCCAGCCACGTACACCTGAGCTGGCGGGTTCGAATCCAGCCCGGGCCGCCAAATAACAATGACGGCTGCAACCAAAAAATGGCTGGGTGTTGTGGCGGATGCCTGTAGTCCCAGCTACTTGGGAGGCGGAGGCAGGAGACTCTCTTGAGCCCAGGAATTGGAGGTTGCTGTGAGCTGTGATGCCATAGCACTCTATCCCGGGTGACAGCTTGAAGCTCTGTCTCAAAAAAAAAAAAAAAAAGAAAGAAAAAAAGATTGGTGTAGTGTATAGAGTCAGTTTTCTAATTGTGATGTTGTACTACTATAATTTTTCAGGATGTTACACTGGGGGAGACTGGGTAAAGGTATATGACATGTTTCTGTATCATATCTTACAACTGCATGTGAATCTATACTTATCTCAAGTGTTTAATTTTCAAAAATGCATTTAAACAGTAAGGGATTAGAATTATAAAGCTCCTTTACTGTAGAGCACGTCCAAAAATCCTATAGTCACATATGGATAAAGAAATGGAAGGTAAAAACTAAGAGATGTTCTGCTAATGTTATGGAATGTAATTATTATAGATATGAACAGAACACTTAGTACCAGTGTACTTGCTCCTCAGGAAGATATAAGTAATAATGTAAATTAAACTAACATTTTAAATTACTTGCCATGAATTTTTATTTTCCTGGGGCTGAAGTTGGTACTGCCCTGTGTTATATTTATTAGACCAATATCTGAACAGAAATTGCAGGGGAAAGATTGTTTT
The DNA here is from genome assembly GCA_963573935.1 of Arctocebus calabarensis. NCBI lineage: Eukaryota > Metazoa > Chordata > Mammalia > Primates > Lorisidae > Arctocebus > Arctocebus calabarensis. Next base: position 4,883 of record CAUYON010082910.1, read on the forward strand.
ATTCATCCTTATATCCCCCCACGGTGCTTAGTACCATGATTTTATTACATATAGTAAGTAGGTTCCTTTTTAATAGCATTTGTTGTAAGAATGAAAAGTAGGAAATGTTTCAGTTAGTAAAATTATATTTAAAAAAATAAAAAAATAAATAAAATTGTATTTTGTTTTATAAACTTCCCATTTAAGGGACACCTTTGAGAGCATAGTTTTATTGTTAATCTTAACTTAATGATTTCAGTGGTATATCCTCAGATATTATACAATTATGGAAGATAGTAGCTTACGTTAATTTTTGTTGCCACATATCGTTATTTTTAATAGCCAATGAAAATAATTATTAAGAGATATTTCTAGATAAACATATGGCTTTATTGGTGAGGATTATTCCATAAAATGAGAAAAGGTTAAAAAGATGATAGTTGAAGAGATAATAGCTTGGAATGTTTTTAAAAGTGATTTTAAACTAATTTGGACTTGACCTAGAATAGTGAGAAATAAAACATTTTTGGCTGAGTTGATATTCTTTCATGTGGTCTTTGGTTTTGAACAGGTGTATTACCTGACTGCTTGACAGATGGTTCTGATGTGGTCAGTGACCTTGAACAGGAAGAAATGAAAATCCTGAGGGAAGTTCTTAGGTACCCTTCTTTACTTATTTTTTTACTGAATCATTTGTAAAATTTTAGTATCTATACATATGTTTTTTTACCCAGAAAATATTATGAACTAATAAAACAGCTAAATTCTCTACTGAATACTATCAAAATGACTTATTTTATTTTTATTTTTAAAACTTGTATTTTTTTCCTAAGGCTAGTAAGTGTTTTATCATTTTATAACTATGTATATGTTGTATTTCTTGATGGATAGGAAAAATTATTTTCAGATAACTTACATACCACATTATCTCAAATGAGAGGGTCTTTTCCCACCCCCATCAAAAGAATAGGAAAGTTGACACCAATGGGAAAAAGTGACCCAGCCTGATCCCTGGAAAACAATGTAGTGACTTGAGCTAAGCAGCATACTCCTTGGCTTCTGGATCCCAGTACTAAAGTGGCTCATTCTAGGTGTCTCACAGTAGGAGGCTGAGCACCCAGACTCCACAGATGGAGTAGCTGACTAGGTGACAGTAACTGCAAGGGAGGGAGGACAGTGAGAGGCACCCACCCCAAATGAGCATCTTGCTGGTGTCTTCCTCTTCCCAGTTATGTGATTCTCAGTCAGATGCCTGGCATGAAGTTTGCAGCCCACTAACAGTGCCCACACAGGAACTAGGAAAGCTTAGTGGACAGTTATTTTTTCCTTGGGCTAGTAGTGCCCTGACCTTTATGGGAATTTTGGAAGGGAATTGCAACTCCTAATTTTTAAATCTCCAGTGAGAATGTAGTAGGTTTAAAGCAAAAAGACACTTGCAGGCACTGAGTCACCTGCAGAACTGGGCCCTGACCTATGGGGATACTGCTTCAGCTGTACTGTGGTACATGACTATCTTCTAGCATCCTGTAGTCCCCTTACCTATCCATCTTCTCCTACCCCCAAAGCAGAAGAGAGGCTAAGTAGAACAATCGTTAAGGGGATGGGGCTGGGGGAAACTATGGCAGGAGCTCCACAATTCAGTGGGTAATTTCAGGGGATTTGAGTGATTATGGGAAAAGAGACAGATGTGTGGGTGAACTCAGCCCTTTCCGGCCAGATCCCTCTCTGGGTGGCAGGGGCAAATGAGAGCCCGAGACAACACAGAACACTTTGAGTTTGTAAGGGTGTTTGGTTCAGAGGACTGGTGAAGTTTTGGCTTGGATTGGTTGCATTGGTTGATTGGTGGTCTGAAAACTGGCTAGCACTACATTTATATTTTATTTTCTAAGGGCTTTCGAAGGGGAGGATGCTATTTTGTAAGTAGTAGAACTTAGTTATGAATATGTACAACAGTTGACTTTGGTTATTTTCCTAAATCAGATTGTGTGAGTGCGCTGTTCATAGAAGTTGATAGGGTTTGGCCATGGTGGCATTATGGATGCTTTATGATACCTCAGATGCCACTGGAAAAAAGTAGAATGAGAAGAGTAATGGCTGTTATGAGGAGGGAGATAAGCGATCTCTCTAAAGGTAGTCTTTATTCATAGGATTTGCCATTCAGGTTTGGGTTTAGGATTTCAAATCTGTTGATCTTAGATCAGCTAGGATTCATTCAAATTTCTGAAAGAAATGGGTTGACCTGTATTTTCTATTGCCAACTACATTATGCTTGTGTGTGCCTACATACATGTTGATGGAAGTGATTGATTACAAGTCACTTTAGAGCAAGGCCTGATTATTTTCCATCTTGTGTCCAAAATATGTTGCTTGTATGATAAGCTTAGGTTAGTATGTTGCTTGTTTTTTGGCTAAAAATGTAAAGTTTACTTTTATACCTTATTTTTGTATATTTCAGAAAATCAAAAGAAGAATATGACCAGGAAGAAGAAAGGAAGAGAAAAAAACAGGTGCTTGAAGAACATATAATAGAAATATTTCATTGTAGTTATCTCTTACTAAGTTTACACCTAATTTTTGCTCTTAAAGTTTAAGCTTATATGAACTACACAGTTCCTCAGAGTATTCAGATTTTCCCAGCAAATTTAAGGATTTATATTTAACTTTTTATATTTTTTTAATATAGAAAGTATATACAGACTGTATACTTATATAAAGACTGTATACTTTGTTTTAAAGAAAATTACTTTCTTTATAACTGATTCATTTTATAATTCATCCAGCAACTTATGTTTTAAGTTTCATAATAGAGACCGAGATTAACTCCAAAACTGTAATACCATTCTGATTAGGGGAGGTTCCTTATAACAAGTCTCATTAATTTTATGAATAAAAGAAGATTAAGAAATCCTTTTACTTTTCTATTCTGCTTGACTTTTTTACTATGTAGAAACTGCTACCAAAGGTACCCTGTAAGCTTTTATATTACCAGGTTGAAGCTGAGCAATTCAGTAACACATTTCCTGGCATACTGTTCTTCTATTAAGAACCATTTTCATGAACTGCCTGATCTTGCCTCAGGATAAATTAAACTTATATCTTGCTGAGATGAGGGAAGTTAATATTTATTCCTTCCGCTCCCATTTTCTCACTGTCTCTCTTATGTTTTCCCAGTCTTCTTGAAGGGAAAGAGAAACCTAATATAAACTTTCTCTTAATAACCTGAGAGTCATTCCTTCCCCCTCTTCCCCATCACTATTATACATGCTTGTACCATTTCATTGTCATTGAAAAACCTATTTCACCCCAAGGTACCCAAGGAAGAGCAGAAGGAGGAGAGATGCTTTAAGATTAGAGGTGATTGGGTATCTTTGAGTAAATATTTTTTTAGTAAATGGAGGCAAAGTTCTTAGTTATTAATAAGGATTTTAAAATACAAGGGTACAGAACAAAAACCAATTTAAAACCACTATAGAAGACATTAGTATTAACTCTCTGATATGTGTATGTATATATATATATATATATATATATATATATATATACACACATATATGTATATGTATACATATGTATGCAAACTATTAGAGATTTCTTGAATAATATTATGTTTTAGACATACAGCTGGTTTTTTCTTTTGTGACTTTGTTATGCAAATTTCCAAACACACTAGGGTAGAGATGTTAATAATGAACCCTCAGGTATCCATCACCCAGCCTATGAGGCTTATGATTTAAATAACAATGAATTGCCTAATAAGTATATGTGATTGGATTTTCTTCTAAGGAAAAGTGAATTAATATCATTTTTCTTCTTTCCAAGATTTAAATAATTTCTTTGCTTTATACTATTCCATTTTAAAAATGGAAATAAAGCAGTTTATGGCTATTCCACGCATTTTGTACTAGTGGTATATATATTATTTTAAGTGGAAAAATACTGTAATTCAGTGGTTTTATTTCTTCTAGAGTATTTCTCAATGTCTTGTTCAAGGTCATATGAATTGTAAGGGTGGATCCCTGTTTTTTTTTTTTTTTTTACAGAGTCTCACTTATTAGCCCTCAGTAGAGTGCTATGGCATCACAGCTCACAGCAACCTCCAACTCCTGGGCTTAGGCGATTCTCTTGCCTCAGCCTCCCGAGTAGCTGCGACTACAGGCAACTGCCACAACGCCCGGCTATTTTTTTGTTGCAGTTTGGCCGGGGCTGGGTTTGAACCCGCCACCCTCAGTATATGGGGCCGGCTCCCTACCCACTGAGCCACAGGTGCCGCTCTGGATCCCTGGTTTTAACCTAGTTCTTGCAGATGTAAAATGCTAGCAATATTTTTAAAACTTTGGAAATAGAATGTCTTCCTTATCTAGTCATAAACAGTAATTAAAAAAAAGTCTTTGGATCTTTTAGGTAGTAGATTGCTCAATTAACTAAATTGTGTGCTTTTTAAATTTATTATGAATTCCTGAAGTTATCAGAGGCTAAGACAGAGGAGCCAACAGTGCATAATAATGAAGCTGCAAAACTGAGTAATTCCCAAGGGGCTGGTGAACATTTTGCACACCCACCCTCAGGTAAGGTAGAGGTGCACTGAACTTTCTCTGATAATATGAATTATTGTAAACATTGTGCAGAGTGTGTTACTTTCTCACACATATTTAACCTTCAGAAACCCAGGGAGTATTGAATGGCTTTGATATTTAAAGTTCTTTGTAAATTTAGTTGAAGAGGGTGCACATAAGAGATACTCAGCTGAAACTGAGGGTGTAGTCCCCAATTCCTAAGTAAGGGCTTGAACCCAGAGCAGTGAGCAGAACTCCTTGATGGAGCCACCAACCTTTGTGCCATGGCTATAGCATATATTCAGTAAGTTCATGTAACATTTGATATTCTCTTCCTTGGTCACAGTTATATGGTGTATGGGAGTGAGAAGCTGAACTTGGAAAGATAATATTAAATTTCTTTCCTAATGAATTAAAGCACAACTAGAAAATAAGATGTACCCAGTTTGTCCAAATGTTTAGTCAGAAATTGTCTTTGAAACCAAAATTGATGAGAACCCTTGTAGGAAATAGTCCATGAATTTGTTCAATATGTGCCAAGTCCATTTTCCATATGCTCCGATTTCCTATATAAGAAAACAAGTATTCCTGAAAAAGAAATTGAATTGTGGTCATGATTTCAGTTCATTTTATCATGGATTCCTATTGTTTTAAACAAATGTCTTTTTCTTAGTTTAGAAAAAAACATTGTGAGGTAAATATTATAATCTTTCTTTTTAAAAAAAGAAATTCAAGAAAACCAAGTGACTTGTCCAAGATCACTGAGCTCTTAAATGGTAAAACTGTGATTTATCTTGGTCTTCTGACTGTAAATTTTATATTCTTCTATATGTTAGAAGAACTGCTGTAGTTGAGATAAGTTTGATTTTTCTTCATTAATTTTTTTGTGTAAGATGGAGAGCAACTTTATTTTTTAAATAGTTTATTTTTTATTTTTATTTTTTTTGCAGTTTTTGTCTGGGGCTGGGTTTGAACCCACCCCCTCCGCAATATGGGGCCAGCTCCCTACTCCTTTAAGCCACAGGCACTGCCCAAAATACTTTATTTTTTTAAGATCCATTTTAGATACACTATAAAATAGAGCCGAAGATACAGAGATTTCTCATATAGTTTCAGCCACCACACATGCATTGCTGCTCCCATTATCATTCCCCTCAAAAGTGGTACATTTGTTGCATTGGTGAACCTACATTGATACATTACCACCTTAAGATCACATTAAATTTCACTCTTGGTATTGTATGTTCTAGGGATTTGGAAAATGTATAATGACATATCTCCATGGTTATAGTGTCATACAGAGTAGTTTCATTGTCCTAAAAATCCTCTGTAGTCTGCCTCTTCATCCATCCCTCCCTCCTAATCCCTGGCAGCTACTGACGTTTTTATTGTCCCATAGCCAGAATGTCATATAGTTGGGATCATACTATATGTAGCCTTTTTAGGTCGGTTCCTTTCTCTTAGTATTATGCATGGAAGATTTCTTCATGTCTTGTTTGGGCTTGGTAGCTTATTTCTTTTTAGCACTGAAAGATACTTTATTGTCTAGATGTGCCACAATTTGTTTATTCATTCAGAAAGAACATTTTGGTTGCTTCCAAGTTTTGTCAGTAATGTATGATTTTTGTGTAGACCTAAGTTTTCAATTCTTTTGGGTTGATCACGGTATCATATGGGAAGAGAATGTCTGGTTTTGTAAGAAACTGCCAAACTGTCTTCAAAGTGGCTGAACCATTTTGAATTCTCACCAACTATGAATGAGAATTTCTCTTACTCCACATCCTTGTCAGCATTTGGTTTTGTCAGTGTCTCAGATTTTGTCCATTCTAATAAATAGGTGTGCAGTGATACCTGGTTTCATTTGTATTTCTCTAATGACATGTGATGTAGAATATCTTTTTATATGTTTATTTGTCATCTGTGTATCTTCTTTGGTGCTATGTCTGTGATGGCCTTTGACCCATTATTTTAATTGAGTTGTTTCTTATTGTTGAATATATTTTTAAGTCTTTTTTTTTTTTTTTTTTAAGACAGAGTTTCACTCAGTCACCCTGGGTAGAATGCCGTGGTGTCATAGCTTATAGCAACCTCAAACTCCTGAACTCAAGGGATCCTCTTGTCTCTCAGCCTCCTGAGTGGCTGGACTATAGGCATCTGCCACAACACCCAGTTCGTTTTTCTATTTTTAGTAGAGATGGGGTTTCACTATTGCTCATGATGGTCTGGAACTCCTAAGCTCAAGCAATCCACCTCGGCCTCCCAGGGTGCTGAGATTACAGGTGAACCATCATGTCCGGCTTTTATTGTTGAGTTTTAAAGAGTTCTTTGTATATTTTAGATAACAGTCCTTTATGATAAGGGATATGTCTTCTGAAAATATTTTCTCCTAGTCTGTTGTTTGTCTTTTCATTCTCTTGGTATTGTCTCTTTAAGGTATTGCTCTGTAACAGCAGGTGTTTTAAATTTAGTGAAGTCAGTTTATTATTTCTTTGATAGGTTGTACCTTTGGTTTTGTATCTGATAAGTCATCACCAAACCCAAGGTCATCTAGGTTTTCTCCATTTTATCTTCTAGGATTTTTTTGCTTTATATTTTATATTTAAGTCTGTGATCTATTATTGTTATTTGAGACAGTCTCACTTTGTTGCCCCTGGTAGAGTTCGTGGTGTAGCTCACAGCAACCTCAGACTCTTGGGCTCAAGCGATTCTCTTGCCTCAGCCTCCCAAGTAGCTGGGACTACAGGTGTCTGCCACTATTCGCCTGGCTATTTTTAGAGACAGGGTCTCACTCTAGCTAAGGCTGGTCTCGAACATGTGAGCTCAGGTGATCCGCCTGCCTTGGCATCCCAAAGTGCTGGGATTACAGGCATGAGTCACTGAGTGATCTAATTTGAGTTAATTTTTGTGAAGGATGTAATTTCTGTGTCCTGATTAATTATTTTTCTTTTTTTTTTGCACATGGACATTCAGGTGTTCCAACACCATTTGCAGAAAACATCTTTGCTCGTTTGTCAAAGACAAATTGACTATTTTATGTAGGTTTATTTCTGGGCTCTCTATTCTGTTCCATTGATCTATTTGTCCCTTCTTTTGCCAATACTACATTATCTTGATTACTGTATCTTTTTTTTTTCACAATTACACTCTTAATAGTTTTGAAATGTACCATTGCATTATGCACATTAGGTGAGGTCCCCACAAATACCCTCATTCCTCCCCTCTCTCCCCTGCCCCCTGGCTCCTCTTCCCTTCTGCTTTCTTGACTGTAGTAATGTTTTACCATTCATATGAATGTGTAGGTGATTATATATTGATTTCATAGTAGTGTGAGTACATTGATACCTTTTTTTCCATTCTTGAGACACTTTACTGGGAAGAATATGTTCCAGCTCCATCCAGGTAAACATAAAAGATGTGAATCTTTTTTTATGGCTGCATAGTATTCCGTAGTGTACATATACACAATTTGTTAATCCATTTATGGGTCATTGGGTACTTGGGTTGTTTCCATGTCTTGACAATTATGAATTGGGCTGCAGTAAACATTCTGGTGCAAATGTCTTTGTTATAAAATGATTTTTGATCATCTGGGTATATGCCTAGTAGAGGAATTGCAGGACCAAGCAGTGGTCTATTTTTAGTTCCTTGACAATACTCTAAACTTCTTTCCCAAAAGGTCATATTAGCTTGCATTCCCACCATCAGTGTACAAGTGTCCCCTTCTCTCTACATCCATACCAACATCTGTAGTTTTGGGATTTTGTGATGTGGGCTAATCTTACTAGAGTTAGATGATATCTCAATGTGGTTTTGATTTGCATTTCTCTGATGATTAAGGATGATGAGCATTTTTTCATGTATTTGTAGGCTATACATTTGTCTTCATCAGAGAAGTTTCTTTTCACATCTCTTGCCCACATAGAAATGGGGTTATTTGTTCTTTAATTGTTGATTAGTTTTCTGTGTATTCTAGTTATCAGATCTTTGTCAGAAGCATAACCTGCAAAAATCTTCTTCCATTCTGAAGGTTGTCTGTTTGCTTTACTTACTGTGCCCCTAACTGCAAAAGCTTTTTAGTTTGATCAGATCCCAGTAATGTATTTTTGGTATTGCTTCAATTGCCCAGAGGGTGGGGTGGGGGGGGTCCTCCTCATAAAATATTCTCCCAGGCCGATTTCTTCAAGTGTTTTCCTTGCACTCTCTTCTAGTATTTTTAGAGTTTCATGTTTTAAGTTTAAATCTTTTATCCAGTGAGAATCAATTTTTGTTAATGGTGAAAGGTGGGGGTCCAGTTTTAATCTTCTATAGGTCACCATCCAGTTCACCCAGCACCGTATGTTAAATAGGGAGTCTTTCTCCCACTGAATAATTTCGAAAGGCTTGTTGAAGATCAAATGATGATAAGTAGCTGGGTTCATCTCTTGGTTTGCTATTCTGTTCCATAAATCTACTTCTTCGTTTTTGTGCTAGTACTATGCTGTTTTGATCACTGTAGATTGTTAGTATAGCTTGAAGTCTGGTAATGAGATACCTCCTGCTTTGTTTTTATTTCTGTGTAATGTGTTTGCTATTCGAGGTTTTTTCTGATTCCATATAAACCGAAGTACTATTTTCTCAAGATCTTTAAAGTGCTTTTTTTTTGAGACAGAGCCTCAAGCTGTCACCTTGGATAGAGTGCTGTGGCATCACAGCTCACAGCAACCTCCAATTCCTGGGCTCAAGCGAGTCTCTGGCCTCTGCCTCCCAAGTAGCTGGGACTACAGGTGCCTGCCACAACGCCTGGCCATATTTTGGTTGCAGCCATCATTGTTGTTTGGCGGGCCCGGGCTGGATTTGAACCCACCAGCTCAGGTGTACGTGGCTGGTGCCTTAACCCGTTGAGCCACAGGCGCTGAGCCCTTTAAAGTGCTTTGATAGGGGTTGCATTTAATTTGTAAATTGCTTTGGGTAATATGGACATTTTAACAACGTTGATTCTTCCTAGCCATGAGTATGGTATGTTTTTCCGTTTGTTAACATCTTCAGCTACTTGGTTTCTTAGAGTTTCATAGTTATCTTTATAGCGATCTTTCATGTCCTTTGTTAGGTAAATTCCCAGATAGTTCATCTTCTTTGGCACTACTTTAAAAGGAATAGAGTCCTTGACTATATTTTCAGCTTGACTATTGTTGGCATATATAAAGCTACTATTGTTGGCATATATAAAAGTTTGTAAGTATTGAATTTCTATCCTGAGATGCTGCTGTATTCCTTGATCACTTCTAAGAGTGTTGTGGCTGAGTCCCTGGGATTTTTCAGGTATAGGATCATATCATCAGTGAAGAGTGAGAGTTTGATCTCCTTTGATCCTATTTGGATACCTTTGATTGCCTTCTGTCACTTGATTGCAATGGCTAAGACTTCCCTTATTATGTTGAGTAGCAGTGGAGACAGTGGGCATCCTTGCCTAGTTCCTGATCTGAGTGGAAATGTTTTCAATTTTACACCATTCAATATGATACTGGCTGTGGGTTTGCTGTAGATAGCCTCTATTAGTTTAAGAAATGTCCCTTCTATGCCTGTTTTCTTACGTGTTCAGATCATGAAAGGATGCTGGATATTATCAAAAGCTTTTTCTGCATCAATTGAGAGAATCATATGGTCTTTTTTATTTTATTGATGTGATATATCATATTTTTAGATTTGTGTATATTGAACTAACTCTGTAACCCTGGAATAAAACTAACTTAATCATGGTGGATAATTTTTTTTTTTTTTTTTTGAGACAGAGCCTCAAGCTGTCACCCTGGATAGAGTGCTCTGTCATCACAGCTCACAGCAACCTCCAATTTCTGGGCTCAAGCAAGTCTCCTGCCTCTGTCTCCCAAGTAGCTGGGACTACAGGTGCCCACCACAATGCCCAGCCAATTTTTGGTTGCAGACGTCGTTGTTTGGCGGGTCTGGGCCGGATTTGAACCCGCCAGCTCAGGTGTACATGGCTGGCACCTTAGCCCATTGAGCCACAGGCACCAAACTGATAATTTTTTTGATGGGTTGTTGAATTCTGTTTGTTAAGATCTTACTGAATATTTTTGCATTGATATTCGTTAATGATATTGGTCTATAATTTTCTTTCTTTGTTGGATTCTTTCCTGGTTTTGGGATCAGGGCGATATTTGCTTCATAGAATTTGTTGGGAAAGTATTCCTTTTTTTTTCTATGTTTTGAAAAAGGTTGCATATTAGAGGTACTAGTTCCTCTTGAAAGGTTTGATAAAATTTGATGTGTTGCCATCTGGTCCCAGACTTTTCTTTTTTGGGAGATTTCATATTATTGATGCTATTTCAGTGATTGATATAGGTCTATTCAAGATTTCTAATTCTTTCTAGGAAGTCTTGGAAGTCTAATTGAGTCTAGGAAGGTGGTGTACTTCCAAGTATTGGTCTATTTCCTTCAGATTTTCATATTTCTGGGAATAGAGTTTTTTCTAGTAATTGTTGAGGACCTTTTTTTTTTTTTTTTAATTTCTGAGGTGTCTGTTATTTTTCCTTTATCTTTTCTGATAGATGATATTAGAGATTTTACTTTTCTGTTTCTGGTTAGGTTGGCCAAAGGTTTATCAATTTTGTTAATCTTTTCAAAAAATCAACCTTTTGTTTTGTTGATATTTTGAATGATTCTTTTGTTTTCAATTTCATTTAATTCTGCCCTAATTTTGGTTATTTCTTTTCTTCTGCTGGCTGTGGGTTTGGAATGCTCTTCCTTTTCTAGTTGCTTGAGATGATCCGTTAAGTTGTTGGCTTCCTCTCTTTTTGTTTTCTTGAGGAAGGCTTCCAATGCTATAAATTTCCCTCTTAGGACTGTCTTTGTAGTAGCCCACAAATTTTGATAATTTGTGTCTTCATTATCATTTTGTTCCAAAAATTTGGTGATTTCCTCCTTAATCTCGTCTTTTATCCAGCTATCATTCAGCCTATGATTATTTAGTTTCCATGATTTTGTTTGAATATGAAGATTCCTGTTGCTCTTGAATTCAACTTTTATTCCATGGTGGTCCGAGAAGATACAAGGGATAATTCCTATTCCTTTAACTTTGCTGAGGTTAGCCTTGTGTCCTTGGATATGATCGATTTTGGAGGATGATCATGGGGTGAGGAGAAGAATGTATATTCACTTTTATTAGGACGAAATGTTCTGTAGAGGTCTGTAAAGTCCATTTGTTCTAGGGGCAGGTCTAAGTCTAATATTTCTTTGTTTAGTTTCTTGGAGGATCTATCCAAAACTGTCAAAGGGGTGTTAAAATCTCTAAATATTGGCTCAGTGCCTGCGGCTCAAGCAGCTAACACGTCAGTCACGTACACCTGAGCTGACAGGTTTGAATCCAGCCCAGGCCTGCCAAACAACAATGATGGCTGTAAACAAAAAACAGCCAGGTGTGGTGGCGGGCACCTATAGTCCCAGATACTTGGGAGGTGGAGGCAGGAGAATCACTTGAGCCCAGGAGTTGGAGGTTGCTGTGAGCTGTAATACCATGACACTCTACCCAGGGTGATAGCTTGAGGCTCTGTCTCAAAAAAAAAAACAAAACAAAAAACCCAAAACCTCTAAATATTATAGTTTAGGAAGATACCAAGTTGTTCATATTTGTTAGGGTTTGAATTATAAACTGAGGAGCATTCTGGTAGGGTGCATAAATGTTGATTATCGAAATCTCTTCATGTTGGGTATTTCCCTTGACAAATATTTAGTGACCATTCTTGTCTTTTTTTGTCTTTGTTGGTTTAAAGCTAATTGTATCTTCAACTAAAATTGCAGCCCCTGCTTTTTATCTGGTTTCCATTTGCCTGTATTATGGATGTCCATTCCTTCACCCTGAGTCTATTTTTATCCTTTAAGGGAAGGTGAGATTCTTGTGTGCAGCAGATATCTAGTCTGAGTTTATGTATCCAGTCAGCCAGCCTGTGCCTCTTTAGAGGACAATTTAAACTATTCACATTAATTGAGAGAATTGATAAGCCAGTTTGTGATTTGGGTGTCATGTTTTTTGGATGTCCAGTGGATATTTTTAATCCTTTCACCACTGTGGAAGTTGGGTTTTGTTCAAAAATTTCTGAGTGAGCTTACTTTGGTGTTAGAGCATTGTGTTGGTCATTGCGAAGGATAGGTCTAAGAATACCCTGGAGAGCTGGTTTAGTTGTGGCAAATTTCTTCAACATGTGTATGTCTTTAAAGTATTTCATTTCTCCATCACTCAGTTTAGCTTGATACAGTATCCTGGGCTGAAAGTTGTTTTGTTTTAGGAGATTGAAAGTTGATGACCATCCTTTTCTGGCTTGAAACTTATCAACTGAGAGATCTACAGTCATTCTGATATTTTTCCCTTTGTACGTGATGCTTTTCTTAAGTCTGGCTGCTTGCAGAATTTTCTCCTTCGTCTTAACTTTGGCAAAGTTAATCTCAATGTGTCTAGGAGATGCTTTATTTGGATTGAATCTTGATGAGGTTCTGAAACTGTCTGCTATCTGAATTTCTGTATCTCTTACAATGCTTGGGAAATTCTCCTCCATAATCTCTTGGAGTAGAGCATCTGTACCTTTAGGATCATCCTCTTCTCCTTCAGGAATTCTTATAAGACTAATGTTTGATCTTTTGGAGTGATCCCACAACTCTCAGGGAATGGTTATTTTTTGCTCTCTGTTTGTCTGCCTCTGAGCATTTGAGAGCATTCAAAAGCTTTGTCTTCTGTTTCAGAGATCCTTTCTTCTGCCTGGTCAACTCTATTACTGAGGGATTCTACTGTATTTTGGAGCTTCTCAACTCACTTTTTCATTGCCTTGATCTCTGCTGTCTCTTTTCTCATTATGTCCATATCTTTGGTGACTCTGTCTTTGAATTCATTAATTTCTTGAGACAATTTTAGAACTATTCTTTGGATTTCAATTTCTAACTTTTCTTCCATTCTATTCATCTTATTTGACATCCATATTTTGAATTCGATTTCTGACATTTCAGCCATTTGTTTATGCATGGTATTTTCAGTTGTATCTCGTTTGTCATTCCTTAGGGGGAGTTGATCTACTCTTATTCATGTTGCCAGAGGTCTTCCATTGGTGCCACACCATTTTTATTTTCGACTGTTTGGTTATTAGAACTAGTAGGGTGAGATTGAATCAGGGTTCCCAGGTAGTAGAGATAATCAGAACCTTACCAAAGCACTAGGCTTTGTAATTGTGGCTTATCTTCTACAACCTTACAAAGGCTCCTTCCAGAGTTTTGGTCAGAGACTCTGAGGACCTACTTGGTGAGATAGCACAAGTTAGCTCGTTTTGCTATGAGCCAACCTCTACCCTCTCCTAAGAAGCAACCGTATTAGTTTTAAATATTGACTGTGAAGAGATACAGACAGCTACGGGGCTTAGCTGCCACCCTTCAGTTCTTTTCTGCTACAGAACTTCGAAGGTCAACCTCAGAGTGTCCCTGGGTGGATAGTTCCACGTGCAAATTTCAATTAAATTGCCTCAGGCAGTGCAAACCCTGCTCAACAGAGAAGGATCCAAGGGTCACCACCAGCACAGTTGGAGCCAGGGTTCCACACCCTCACCCACCAGACTTAGTCCACATTGTTGTCCGTTTCTCTGCTCACGGGTCCAGTTGGAGCTGGGGACCACGCCCCTGCCCACTAATCTCAGTCCACACCCAGCAAGCCTCTGCTTGCCAGACCAGTTGGACCACCCCCACCCCCCCCGACCCACCAGTCTCAGTCCACACCCTGCAAACCTCTGTTTGCTGGCTCTGGTGGAGTCAGCACCCCACCTGCAAGTCTCAGTCCACATCCGGCAAGCCTTTGCTTGCTGGTCCAGGTGGTGTCAGGGGACCATGCCCCCACCTGTAGATCTCTGTGCACTCCTGGAGGGTTTCTGGCTCTGTTGAAGTCAGGGGACTATGCCCTTGCCCTCAGGTTATGGTCCACACCTGGCAAGCCTCTGCTTGCAGGCCCAGCTGGGGCTGGCACCAGCCCTGTCCACTGAACTCAGTCCACACAGGCAACCACTCTCCTGCTGTGGGCGCAGTCAGAGCCAGAGGTTCTACATCCCCTCCTGCCCAAAACAGTCCAAACTGAGGGTCAAAACCACCACTGGCTGGGCAAAGTTATAACCAAAAGACTGCTTCTCCTTCTGCCAAGTGTCCTTTTCTTCCCACACCCTCTTCTCCACCAGTCACAGATTCTGCCCCGAATCTGGCAGTGCACACTAGCCCAGATCTCTCAGGAAAAGACCAAACACTCTGCGCTCCGCAGGGGGCAGAACTTCAGACCTCCATGTGAGGGAGGAAGGGTGGACTAGAAGGTTGGAATTGTTGGGGAAAATATCTGTTTCATTTTATGCCTGGCAGGGCGGTGTTTAGGTTCATAAGTGGGACCTCCCTGGAGAAAGAGACCCAGTGTTTAGCTGCAGCTCTCTCCAGTGAGGTAAAATGAGGTCTTTTGTTCCCTCCTTGCTGACAGAGAGCCTGAGGCAGACCTCCTGCTTGGGGGAGAGGCTCCTATCATCTAGGCTTTGTACCTGTAATTCCGTTTTCTTGAATGGTCTTCTTTGGAGTTATAGCTTGCTGAACTTCTTTCTTGGCTCAACTCTCCACCTTTAGCTTCATAGAGTTTGATTCTGTACATTTTTCTCCCTCTAGTCAGGAGCCTCTGCCATGGGTCACTACCAGTCAGCCATCTTCCCAGAATCGTTTTAATTGCAATATTTTGAAGACCATAAGTTGGGTAGTGCCATTCTCCAACTTTTTCTTTCAGTATTGTGTTGGCTCTTCTACGTCTATTGCCTCTCTGTGTAAACTTGAGAATCAGTTTGGGATTATCCACAAAATAACTTGCTGAGATTTTGATTGGGATTGCACTGAATCTGTAGCTCAAGTTGGGAAGAACTGATATCTTGAGACTATTGAATCTTCCTATCCATAAACATGGACTATCTCTCCATGTATTTGGTTTTTCTTTCTTTCATTAGACTTTTGTAGTTTTCCTCATATAAATCTTGGGCATGTTTTATTAGATTTTATACCTGTTTCATTTTGGGGGATTGCAGTGTAAATGGTATTGTTTTTTAATTTCAAATTTTGTTTGTTCATTACTGGTATAAAGGAAGGTGATTGACTTCTGTATATTAACCTTGTATCCTGTACTTGTACTCTCATCTTTAGACAAACATTAGATCTTTTTGTAGCTATTGTACTATACAAACAGGACCTTAGTGCTTTTTGAAATGTCATTATTCTTAAGATGAGAAACTACAGTTCAAGATCCTTAAGGATGGAGCCATGTTTTTTGTTCTTACCCTCTGCACAATGTAGACACTAAATAAATGTTGGAATGAATATGAGGAAAAATAAATAATATTAACATTAGCTCATTTTGGTGAACCTAGCCTAATACTTAGATATAACATTCTAATTGGTCTTATTGTCTTATTAACTGCCAGAAGTTAAAATGCATGTTGCCAATCAGTCAGTACCGTTGGCAAGAAAGGTGGAATTATTGCCTGAAACTTCCTCCCTCCCACAAAAAGGCCTGAAGATTCCTGGCTTAGAACATGCAGGCATTGAAGGACCAATAGCAGTAAGTAAAAGACATCACTTTTTAAGAACTCTGAGCAAAATGGAAAGGTACTGGGAACAATGTAAACAGCTATACTCTTCACTTTTGTTATGATCTTGAACTCAAATTTCTAATTGAATCAGTAAGTGGGTATCTGTGCTACTTATTATGTGGACTTGAATTTAGATAGTTCTTTCTCTCTTATTTGACCCAGAATTTATCAGCACTTGGAACAGAAGAGCTTCGGCAACGAGAACACTATCTCAAGCAGAAGAGAGATAAGTTGATGTCCATGAGAAAGGATGTAAGGACTAAGCAGAAACAGAGCACGGAGCAGAAAGGAAAACCTGGGGAGGCAGAGGTATGACTAGCCTCAGCATGTCAAAATCTGCTAACCTAGAGGTGGAATTCTCAAAAATCACAATATGTACAAGAATGCTTCTTAGTAATTTTGCTTATAGTGCCATTCATGGTAACCACCCTGCTAGGGCAATAGCTGCTAAGTGCTTTCTAGGAGAGTGAGAGTTTAGATGAGCATTTTGTGAGGTAGAAATAATAGCAGTTTCATCATACTTTTCTTGTTTCATTTGTTTTGCTCTGAGTGTATAAGGGTTAGTGGTCTTTTATCTGAGCCTTCCAAAATGTTCAAATGTTTCATCAAAAAGCAGCATCAGTACCCCAGTCACCATCTCCAAGAGGCTTCTTTTCATTCAAGAAGTCAGATTTTACAAAGAGATTTAGGAATCGTAGTCTGTGTCTGGTTCCCTCATCCTGCCCCTACCTCCAAATGCCCTTAATCTCTGTTCATTTGAAGGCAGTATGTTGGGAATTTTAGACAAATGAACCCATTTTACCCTGTAGCCAATTTTTTTCCTTTTTGTTTCTTTTTAAAGGAAATGACAGAGAAACCAGAAATGACAGCAGAGGAGAAGCAAACATTACTAAAGAGGAGATTGCTTGCAGAGAAACTTAAAGAAGAAGTTATTAATAAGTAATAATTTAGAAAAACAATTTAGCAAAACAAATTAAAATTTTCTTAAAAAATAAATTATTTAACCCTTACCTGAAGACTTTGTTTCAAACACTTGCTTTTATAAATGCAAATATAAACTCAGTATTATTTTAAACATTTGAAGGAAAAGGTGGTAGCAAAGGCAGCTACTTATGTTTAATACAAATTTCTGGGTAATGTATTCTCTTGGAGAGAGGGTTTAGAAAGTAACTTACTGATGGTCTATTCATTCATTCAAATTTGATTACCTACCGATAGTGACAGGCATTGTGCTATGCACAGAGGATACAGTAATCAGCTAGATAGATGGGGTTGCTGCCTTCGTGGAGCTAGTGAAGACGGTCCAAGGAGCACTGTTAGATAGGAAAGATGCAGCTGGGCACAGTGGCTCAGGGCTGTAATCCTAGCACTCTGGAGGGTAAGGCAGGAGGATTGCTTGAGGTCAGGAGTTTGAGACTTGCCTGAGTAAGAGGGAGTAAAAGAGATCCTCTTATCTCCACAATAAAAAAAAAAAAGTAGTCAGGTTATGTGGTGTGTATCTGTAGTCACCACTTAAGAGGCTGAAGCAGGAGGATTACCCACCCTGAGGTTGCTGTGAGCTACAATGATGCCACTGCTTTCTAGCCAGAAGGACATAAAAGTAAGACTCTTTTAAAACAAAAGATAAAGAAAAAAGGAAAAGTGCAGAGTGCTATGTTCAGGGCTAGGGAAGCCTCAAGTTGAGTAGGAGGATCATTACAGGGAGAAGAGGAAAGGAACAACTCAGGTCCCATAGTAGGAAAGATTAAAAGTATATTCTGAGGAACTGGAGAATATATAGAATGAGTAGAGAGGGCCAGCATGTGAAATTGGAGATAGGTGGGGTGCTGAGTATATAAAAATTTGGTAGGGAACATGAGGATTTTAAATTTTGTAGTATGTAGGATGGGCAGTGGTGATTCATTGGAAAAAAAATTTAAATAGAGAAGGTACATGATCAAAATTCTCAATTTTATTGTATAGGAGACTAGCATATAGGCTAGAGTGGTTGTGGCTGTACACAGTACCAGCTCTGAAGCAATCTAATCCAGAGTAGGTATCTTGGGCAGTTGTAAGATGGATTTTACATTTACCATTTAGAGTTCTTTCCAGGCTTGAACTTCTGGTGTTGACATCCCACATCTATCCTTTTCTAATTATAGGACAAATTGAAGTTTAATTTATAATTGCATTTTATCTCCTTAAATATACAATTATATACTTTAAAAAAGGGATGCCAAAATTACTTTTTTTTTTTTTTTTTTTGAGACAGAGCCTCAAGCTGTCACCCTGGATAGAGTGCTGTGGCATCATAGCTCACAGCAACCTTCAACTCCTGGGCTCAAGCGAGTCTCTTGCCTCCGCCTCCCAAGTAGCTGGGACTACAGGCGCCCGCCACAATGCCTGGCCATTTGTTGGTTGCAGCTGTCATTGTTGTTTGGCAGTGCCGAGGCTGGATTCGAACCCCCCAGCTCAGGTGTATGTGGCTGGCACCTTAGCCCACTGAGCCACAGGTGCTGAGCCCAAAATTACTTTTTTTAATGGGCTCATTTCAGTTATATAGTTGCAACCTTCAACCTATAGAAAAACCAGTATTCTGTATTTACTAAATTTTCATCATGTGGGTAAGAGGAAAAGCTAGTGATTAAAACACAGCAATCTGTTTCATGTAATTTTTTATTAAAAATAGACTTTATATTGGATACATGTTCACAGATGTCATTTTAAGAGGACCTAAGGCATACAAATGTGGGTTCTGGCTTGCTTTGCTGAGGGAAGGTGAAGATATAAAAAACCCAGATCTACCGAGAGTAGTCATTTAAGACAGCATATTCAAGGAATATTTTAAATCTTGTTCTCATATTGTGGGTAAACATACATACCATGAAAATTGTTACCTATATGTCAAGAAAACATTCACATTTCTGCTTTAAGAAAAGATTCCTAGCTGGGCTCAGTGACTCATACCTATAATCCTAGCACTTTGGGAGGATGAGATGGAAGGATTGCTTGAGGCTGGGAGTTTGAGACCAGCCTGAGCCAAGAGCAAGACACTTTCTCTACAAAAATTAGAAAAATTAGCCAGGTGCTATAGCTACTCAGCCTCCTGAGGCAGGAGAATAACTTCAGCCCAGGAGTTTGAGGTTGCAGTGAGCTATAGAGGATGCCACTGCATTCCAGCCTGGGCACCAGAAAGAGAGCCTGTCCCCCCCACCCTCAATTTAAGATTTATGACAGTTTTTCAGTAAGGAAACAGTCCTATTGGAACTTCAAATTATTTAATAACAAATGTAAATAGGGAAATGTTTTAAGCGTGTGTTTCTTAGAAGAAATTTAATAAGAGCTAAGAAAGGTCTTGATAAAACTTGCTTGAAAGTAAGCAAATTTAGAAGGTAACTTTACTGATGTTGATATCCTGAGTCACTTGCCTTATGAGGTGGAAGATCTTTTTTTATTATGTGTATACCTTTACTCAAAGGGGTAAGAACAGCTCCATGCCCTTTGGTGCTGAGATTTGCTCAAGGCTTACCGCCTATAAACAGGCAGTGACATTTAAAGTGCAGTTGACCCTCATTTGTTTAGAATTCTTTTTATTCAGGTTTTGTATGAACTAGTGGCTTCAAACAAGCATTTCTGGATAATTTTATGAGCTTTCATAAGAATGGAGTTGATTTATATTTACAACAAACCAAACACAAGCAGCAATCATGGAATTACAGGGTCACATTTTAATTCCTGAATTTTACAGTTCAGCATTAATATCACCACATGTATACAAATGGTGTAAAACAAGTACAGTGGTATTTTTAATACAAAATAAACATCTCTTTTATGGAAAAACTATACTTCATATCTACACAGACAGCCCATCTTTTCCAAACAATAGCCAAAATTAAAATTTACTACAAAATTTCCAAAACAGGGAAACTGCTTCAGTTTAAGCTACTCCAGGAAAAATGGACCCATAACACATTACAAGGGTGATATAAAGATTGT
>CAUYON010082914.1:0-12551 GCA_963573935.1 Arctocebus calabarensis
TTAAATAGATTTAAATAATTTTCCTACCTTTGGTAGAGGTGATTGCAAATACTATTTATAGTGTTGTACATTTCAAGTTATAGATAGCAACCCTTAAATTTTGATGTTTTGAAGATTTTATATGAACAATTCCACTAAAAATGTTTTTAAATAGGAAGATTAAAATGTATTATTATTGTTGTTCATTATAGCACGGTTAATAATAATGACCTGGAAACAAAGTAACTTACAGGAATAGATTAAAATATTTATTAAACTGTATACACCCATTGAGATTAATGAGTAAAATTATACACATATTCATGATGTATATTTAAGTTAAAGAAGTTGTTTACCAATCACATGTTCAATATTTACTTTCAAAAATATATAGATCTCGGCACTGAGAACAATTTCTGGAAGGTTATATATGAAAGTATTATGTATTTTTTCTACGTGTTGGAATCATGTGTAGTTTTACTTTGTTATTTTTTTCTATTCATTGTTTGCTTATCTAAATTTTGTAATTTTCTATAATGAAAAGATGTTATTTTTGATTTTAAAATTGTTATTTTTAAGTGATTTGCTGTATATTAAAAAAACTTCTCCAGTCAACATTATGCCTGCCTGGTCCATAGTTCCCCATCAGCAATATCCTAACAGAAAACGTTTGCCTCCATCTCTCATGGACAAAAAGCAGTGAATTCCAGTGTTCAGTCTCTTCTGAACTAAAATGCTGTGCAAAACAGTGTTAGCATTCATCTGGAAGCAGTGTAGTCGTGTGGCAAACATTTTTTATTTTCCACCCTAGACCAGGAAATTTACAGGTGGTCTGGGCATGTCAGGAGTAAATGTGCGTGATCAATGGACGTCCTGCCTACGCTGAAAAAGGCTCTGGCAGCCCGGCTTGTTTCTTCAGGTGGTAAATGATTGTTCATTTATCATCTCAGAATATTTCACTTTCTCCAAAGCAAGCATGATGTTTAAAAAGTAGGTTTCCATTTCTCAATTGAGAGAAAGGAAAATCTGAACTGGTAAGTGCAACGTGTCTTTAAAGCAGAACATACAGCATCTTAAACAGGCCATTGAAGAAGTATTGCATAACCGCTGTTAGTGTTTCCCGGTGTGACTGGTGATCGGCTAGCATGGCACTTTCAATTTTATGTCCTTAATGCCCTCCATCTCAGTTATTCCTAATTTCCACCATAATCTTCTCCAAAATTAGCCTCCACTAGAACACCAGCTTCCTTTCCAAATATATTCTCCTCCAGCACCAAAATAGCCGGCTTCTTTTTTCTTTCTCTATTTCTTTTTGGCCACAATCAGAGAGGAGAGAATTCAGTAAAATGCCTGCCTGTGAGGAGCATGTTAAGTATAACTTAAAGTTAGGGGCGGGAAAATAACAACTCACTCTAGATGTGTAGCTGCCAGGAGGTTGAATTACTGATATTTTATACGGCCAGTGTTCCTTCGCCCCTGGGATGGATTTTGGTTAAGCTGTATGGATTTACCTGAAGGCTGGGTAATGGGAAGGGGGCTGTCAGGTAATTTCATGTTGTTTGTTTTCACTGGTTTCAGTGCCAAGGAGAATGCTGTCACTTCTGAAATAAAGACATGCAATTAAGAAAGACTCCGCAGAAAAATTAGCTGTAACAATAGAGCAAGAGAATGAGGAGGATCTGGGGGTAGCACAGAATCATAAATATTTGTGAGTGTGGGTGAGAAGAGAAGATGGAATAGAATGAGATTACTATAATATCAGTGCAGGTGTTGAGAGCCCAGCTAACTCCGAAATGTCATCCCTAGTCAAAGGGAAGTAGGTACACACTGAAGATTTACAGAGCTGCTTTGACATGGACAATTAAGAGCAGAACACAGCAGGGGCGGGAGGCCTCATGTGTAATGAATGAATGTTCAGGTATCATCCCTTTTTCCATATCAAAGGGAGGACTTTAAATTGAAGGCAGCAGAGAACATAAGCAGGAATCAATTCAGTTTATAGTGGGAACAAAGCTTTGAAGGAAGAAAGATCTGAGAGTTGTTTCCTAATTGTAATATATGGGGTAAAAAATCTATCATCCCTCACCCTGAATCGTTGCTTTCTCTCGGTTAAAATCGGTGGATTATGGGTAGTGCCTGTGGCTCAAGGAGTAGGGTGCTGGCCCCATATATCGTGGGTGGTGGGTTCAAGTCCAGCCCCTGGTCAAATCTGCAAAATAAATAAAATAAAGCAAAATGGGCAGATTAGCCCCTGTCTCTTTGGAGTTTGATGATCCCTAAAAGTAGCAGGTAGTATGATGCCTGAAAATAATACTCATAATTATCTTAGAGAATTTTGAAGCTTAAAATGTAGCTTCCCCTGAAATGCTTGGTTAGTCTGACTTTGGGGTCGTGATGTCTCCACATGTTTGACTTGGGTGGCCAACCTTCCTCACTCTTTACTGGAATACACCAAGGTCACACACAGGTTGATTGAAGAGTAATGTATGCTCTTGCCAAGCAGCAAGATTTGGTGTTCAACATTTTAAAGACACAAATATATTGCGAATGTTTTGTTATGTATAAATTTAGGCACTTAACAGAGACCAGACATGGAGAAACGCACAAGAGTCAACAATGGGTGGCAGAGGAGGAAGTACCGGCAATGTCCTAGGCTGATTTTCACCCAGCGTGCTGCGAGAGGATCTCAGGTGTCCTGCAAAAATTTTTAAAGATCATTAATTAAATTATTTTAGAAAGAATATTATTTTTTAACTCTATTTTTTTCAACATAATTTAAGGGTGCCGAGGAAGTTTATTATTGGTTCAAATGTGCCCTAAGATAAAAAAGGTTGAAAAACACTGTTTAGACTCTCCTGTCAAACAGAACTAGTATGAAAGAAGTGCTTTTCCCATTTTAGGTTCTGGGATTCTGAGCAACTTGTTTAAAGTCTATTAGCTTCCAGTTCTTCTATAAATGAACACAATAAATATTAATACTTAGTAGCAGTAACGAAGGCCTAAGTCAATAGCTAAGAGTAGAAAGCACTGGGCTCAGAGCCTTTCCTTGACTGGTGAGAGCTCCGGGCTCCTGACAAGAACATGAGGGCCCAAAATGCGACCTAAGAGCAGGCATGATGTAGGGGTACACACGCTTTCCTTTGACATCTGATGAGGCATTGGGATTTCATTTAATATTAAGTACACATCTTTGATTCATTTTTAAGTTATTATTAGGTGTGGTAGGGGTGATGAATAAAGCCACAGGTGGCCTCTACATCAAGCATTGATGAGCACAGGAATCTATTCAGGGACGTTTGTTTATTGATACAAGTGACAGCGATAATGCTCTAACAGAGCATAGGAAATTGTTAGGGGAATTCAGAAGATTATTTCCAGTTGAAGGCAATAGAAATGTAATTGTTTTTAAAAAAATCCCCAAATCAGCACTAGGTTCCAATTCAATCAGGGTATAAACCAATATTTGGTTTTTCTTTAAGGTAAAAGATTAATTTGTACCACTGAGTAGAAGTTCCTAGATGTGATGAAATGTCCTAGTGGAATAGGTCAATCAGAAATTTTGGTTCTATATCAGTTATTCTCTTAATGAACAATGAACTAATGGCACCAGAACTTTCAAAATGCGATAAGGGTTAAAACTAAAGCGTAAGCCTTACTAACAATCATTACAGAGAACTGTTATTCACTCATCCGCCTGTAGAGCAGGTTACCCCAATGACTCCAAAACCACCTTCCACACTATATGGCATACAGACTGAGAAAGAAAAGTATAATCTTACTTGTGAATGGGCTCACTGCTTTCGGAGAAAGTATTTCTTATTTTGAATGAAGGTCATAATAGTAACTTCTCCTGTACTTGGCAAAACCAACAAACAATGAAAGAAAGTCTTCACAGATTCTATATTGTTTGCGACCTATAGATTCTCTAGCAGATTATTTTTATATCTGTCATTTCTATGATACCTTAGGATTTCACAAAATACATAAAATTTTATTTCAACTCACCATTTTTAGATTATATGTTTCCATTTTTTAGATTATATGTTTTTACACTTTAGCAATAAAAAGAATCAACTCATTACAGACTCCCTATCCCTTTTTCCAGATATTCCGATTCAGTGAGTCCTGGATAAGACCAAGGTATCAGTGTATGTTACAACCTCTCCCAAGTCGTTCTAATGCAAGTGGCCCACAGATTGCGCTTGAGAAATTCCGCTAGAGATCCACTAAGCTTGACGTAATGGTCTCCTTTAATCAAAGGTGTAATGACCATTTTCTTCCTGTAGTTTCCAGAACACATTCTGTTCCCATTTCACTCTATCTTAAAAATGTCATGAATTTCTGGGCCAAATCTAGGCCATGCTGCGAAGGAGAAAAATATTTTATCATGAATATCTTTCAAAATGCCCCAAACAAGTGGTCATCCAAGTAGTTTGTGTAGCCTAAGAGTTATACAAGGTGATCCCTTAAGGTGTAGAAATAATATTATGTTTTCTATTTATAAGCTTTTACTTAAAAATAAAAATTAAATTTTACTCTTTTAACGTTTTGGGACAATAGCATATATGCACTTATTATAAGCAAACAAACACATAGAGAGAGACAGGTATACCCAAATACTTTTTATTGGTAGAATAAGTAATGAAAAGGTTGGAAAACTTCTGCCCCAATTAATAAATTCTCCATTTTCTTACCGTGCAGCATTGCCTGTATCTGCAAAGATGGAAGGTCTTTTTGTCTTCTTTTAGCAATTAGAATGTAACCAGGAAGACAGGAACCACTCGGGCAGGCCCCTCTCCCCACAGCTATCACTTTATTCAATTAGTGGGCATTAAATAACTGTTTTGAGATTACCTGATTTGTCCCATGTCTCTCAGGCTATTAATTTTCTAATTTCAAAGTGATTAGCAGTGCCATGGACTTTTCTTTTTCTTCCTTTTTTTTTTTTTTTGTATGACAGAGTCTCACTTTGTCTCCCTGGGTAGAGTGCCATGGCATCATAGCTCATAGCAACCTCAAACTCTTGGGCTCAAGGTATTCTCTTGCCTCAGCCTCCTGAGGAACTGGGACTATAGGCAACCGCCACAATACCCTGTTATTTTTTTTTATTATTTTTTTTTTTTTTAGAGATGGAGTTTTGCTCTGGCTCAGGCTTGTCTTGAACCCATGAGCTCAGGCCATCCACCTGCCTCGGCCTGCCAGAGTGCTGAGATTACAGCTGTTAGCCATGGTGCCCAGCCTCAAATGACCTTATTAGTGTCGTAGTCTCTCTTCTTTTGTTTGGTTAGCTGGACGTGGCTGGGTTGGAACCCGCCAGCCCCAGTACACCGGGCTGGCTCTCTAACCATGGAGCTACAGGTGCCCAGCCCCCATGGACTTTTCTTTCCTATTTCTTTGTTTCACAAGTCCTATCGGTCAGAACTACTCTTCATTCACAATCTCTTCTGAGGCACGATTCCCTGTTCTGTGAGGCTGTCCTGCTGCCCCAGCCCCAGGCAGTCCCAGCTGACCTCTGCCTTTCCAGAGTACCGCAGACATAGTCTCTGCCGTGCCACATATGAGCCTGAATTCCCTTCTGGATTCTGAGGTTCACAAGGGCAAGATGTTTGTCTTATGTCTATTACACAGGAGACACTCAGTAAATTGGTAAAATAACTGAATGATGAGCAAAGGAAAAAAATGTGCTTATCCTTTGTCTGTGGATCAACACATTTTAGAAATATGTTTACAAGTCAAAAAGAGTGGTTAGCACCATCTACTCACCGCTGAAGGGATTTTTTTCAGCATCTTTTCATTTCAATGTGAAATACAAAATGGCTATACTGAAGCTAAAATATTTTAGGCAATGCTTTAGTTCGGTTTCTTTTCCAAGGTAGCAATTTATTAAAAAGTACGAATGAGAAATTCTCTCAAGAATTCTCATCCCGGAGCACTGGTGAGGTTGTCTGGTGATTTTTAACAAATAAATGGATGAATTCTACTGTCAATGAAAGATTAAATAGAATCTTACAGTGCTTCTTTTTGGAACAGATATTTTAAGAGGCTTTCCCTTTAGTTTACCTTTTTTAAATGATCATGCGAACACAGTTTTTGGAAATTTTCTATAAATTTTATAAATTGTTTAAAAAATCTATGAAGTTTCTAGTTATTTAATTCAAATATATTTTTAAACCTCCTGTTTCCTAGCTGCTGAGAATGAGCTCATCACATTAAGCATTTGTTT
The DNA here is from genome assembly GCA_963573935.1 of Arctocebus calabarensis. Classification (NCBI taxonomy): domain Eukaryota; kingdom Metazoa; phylum Chordata; class Mammalia; order Primates; family Lorisidae; genus Arctocebus; species Arctocebus calabarensis. The sequence goes on from CAUYON010082914.1 coordinate 6,203, forward strand.
CCGGCACGATTCCAACTTAGATAACTGTTTTCTAACGTACTCAGGATGCCATTTGCGCCGTATGCCTAAAATCTTTGAAGACATCATCAGGAACCTTTCAGGCCAGGAGTTAATTACAAGGCCTGATTTTGTATTGAAAAGAGGGACAAAGTGGAATTTTCTGGTCTTTCGATACCATTCTTTACACTTATGTTTACACTTATTTTAGGGAAAATGCTTTCTTTTTTTTTTTTTTGGTAAATATAATAATTGAGGTAATTAATGGGGCTGTAAAAAGTAACTGCTCTTCAAAACCATTTGTAGTGAAATTGGTACTGAGTAAAAAAAAATGATCCTCTTATTTCCATGTCCATTTCTATGGTACAGAATAATGAAAAGTAGGCCCAGGCCACTTACCTTAAGTAGGAATATTTAGAAGAGCACCAGTTGTGTGGAAAAATGAATTTGGTCATGTCTATAGCTTTGATATCTTGCTGGCTGCTTTCAAGAGAAGGTATCTAAATCTAAAGCAGCACACTTGGGTCCCTTTGCCCACCCTCATTTAATATTTAAAATTAAAATGGCAACACAGTCCAGAAGGACGAGAAATATGAAGTCGCAACTATTTTTTTCTCCATCCCAGATGCTGGAAATTTAGAAGTCAATAAAACAGAAGATGCCCTGTCCCCAAAGAGTTTCTTATGAAGGAAATAGGAAATTAACAAGTAAACAAATGAATAAACAATCATTTCAGACATGAAAAATACCTTGACAAAAATGTAGGTACTATGTAAGAAGGCAAACGTTGGGCTTGGAAATGGGGGAAGGGCCTGATGGAACCAGCCCCACCGGAACAGGTGGAGAGAACCACCCACTGCTAAAGCTCTGTGGTTGGAAGCAGCTGCGAGGTGGGGGGAGAAAGTTAGATTCTACCAGGTCACTGTATGTATGTATACAATGAGGTCATGTTCGGCCAACAATACACAACCTGATTCTAATCGTCAGGAAAGAAAAGATAATCTCAAATTCTGCAAAATAATTAATGTGTAATCTTTAAAAATGTCAATGTTATAAAGACTGAGGAACTGTTTCAGATTAAAAGAGGTTAAAAGTGATGAAGACAAATTGCAACTGAAGGCAATGTGTCAGCCTGAGATTGGATGCTGCTTTGAGAGGGGTGAGGTTGCTATGAAGAACACTTTCGGGAAAACCGGCAAGTTTGAAATATAGACAATTAAATGATATGATTGTACTAATGCTATCGAAAGTCCCCAATTGATCATTATATAGTGGTTATCCATGTCTAAGGGAATATGGTACTTAGAGATAAATAGATATGAGGGACATTAAATGTGGTAAATATTGGCAATAAATAAATTGGAATAACGTGGAAATGGGAGTTTAGTGACTTATTGTATTTCTCTGCTAAGTTTGGCATTAGTTCAAAATAAAAAGTTTTAAAAAGTACCTCTGTGAGAGGCCTAATGATGGAAAATGGTAAGGTAAGAGTTTTTAATCTTGGCTCAATGCAGAGTTAAGAGAGTCAGATTTTATTGTGTCTCTGTCAAAAGTATGTTTTATTGTGACAACAAAATTGACATAGACAAGAATAAAATATCATATCTGAAAAAAAAAAAAGTACCTCTGTGGCAGCTGTGCAGAGAATCCATTCTAAGGCAAAAGTTGGGGGGAGAAATTACCTGATGGGCGCTACATACATTAACTGGATGAGGATGACACAAAAAGGTCGGATTTCCCCATTACACAATACATCCATGTAACAATATTGCACATGTACCCTGTAAATGCATTAAAATAATTTTATATATGGAAGACAAAAGTAGAGCCAGCGAGGAGGCTGAGTTCACTGTCACCTTCTGCATGGAAGGTGCTTGCAGCTTCAGCTGGGGTGAATGTAGCAGAAACGAAGAGGGAAGATTCACAATATATATTAGAGGAAGCACCAGCAAAACTTGTTGAAGAATAAGAAGTTCAAGGTAAAGGAAAGGGGAATTTTTTTTTAAATGTCTTGCGTTAGTAAGGGTGCCATTTACTACTGCAAAGGCAGCTGAGCAGGATGATAAGCAACAGGATTGATCTCAGAGAGAACAAGGTGACAATACTGGAAAGAAGGGATGATTATATCAGCCAAGTTCTCAGGGAGCAAGAGAAAATGGGAATGAGGACGTCTGCGGACGTCCCTTTATGGGCAAGAGGACACTCCTGCTCCATGGTATGGGATGAATCATGTTCCCCCCAATCAGATGTTGAAGTCCTCACTCCCAGCCCCTCAGAAGGTGACTATATAGGAGACTGGCTCAGTCAGAAAGCAATTAGGATAAAATGGAGTCATACGGGTAGGCCCTGAGCTAGTATAAGATGGGGGGACAGCCATGAGGACGCAGTGGAAAGGCCCCTTTGGCAAGCCGAGGAGACGGGTGAACGAAGAAAACCACACATGCTGAGACCTTCATCTTGGACTTCTAACCTCCAGACCTCTGAGAAAATTAATTTCTGTTGTTTAAGCCCACGGTCGTGTTTTGTTATGGAACCCTAGCAAACCAATATGTGCTATAATAGGAAGACAATACCAGTGCAGATCCGGGCGAGCTGGTGGGATTTAGCTCCTGCTCGATTGCTCCTATTTCTTAATGACATATATGGTCGGGTCATCTGGTGATAAAAAGGAATGAAAGAGGTTGTAGAAAGTTTATGGATATTTTAATGAAGTAAGATACAACTGTCAATCTCTTTGAAAAAATAAGCAAAAAGATGATTTAGACAGGAAGAATTTATGTCCTGTTTTGTGAATATTTGTCCCATTTTTGTCTTTATGTATAATAGGGGTGTGCCTGTTGGACTCAGAAAAAAATCTAGGTTCAACCTTGGTCTACCCACTTTCCAGCTGTGTGATTTGGATCTGAATTTCTAAAAACTAGGAATGGGAAAAGCATACCTCATATTGTTGTCACATAAGGAATGCCCAAGTTAGTGTGTGTAAAATCCTTGTCACTCTTTCCTTCATATAGAAAATAACTAAAGTATGGTAGTTAAAAAATGACCACTCAGAATTTCAGGGCAAGTTGAGTGATACCCAGACATTGTACAGCTATAGATCTGGAAATCCAGTGTCTTTAAGAGAACCAGATCTGATCATTTGTCCTGCAGTCTTTTTCTCGACAATTTATTCCATGTATTTTAATTGTGATGTAAGAATCCTAAAACTATTTGGGGGGCATGCACACACTTCTGATTGGACCATTTTCCCAGCACTGTTATTTTTTTAAATAGACCTTCTAATGAGATCATTTTATATTTATTTGTGTCATTATTTTGCTAACTTTGGTCTTGCCCTCAAGACTTAATACCACACTCCAAGAGTCTATTTTTGTTTTCTCACTATTATAATCTAGCACTGAACATGGTGTTTTGAACACAACAGATGATTCTCATTATATAGAGTGAATAAATTACATGAATAAAAATCAGAACAGATAAATTTAGGGTTAAAAGTAATGATAGCTTTGTGGCCACTGAAATTCTAAGAATTATCCAACATCTCTTCCATATAATAATCTTGTAATTGCCTATTATTGTCAAGGGAACAAAATATTTTCTAGTATTTTCAATTTTCTATTGTGTATGGCCTGATAGTTTTTATAGGCACATCAAACCAACTAATAAGGAATTGAATATTTGTCATCATTAAAATTAAGTAAACTTTCGCTATGTGTATTCCTTGTTTCATTTAGACTTGGCACCTGAAGCCAGTGCATTTTACATAATTATGTTTATCTGTGATCACAGCTCACTGCAACCTCCCACTACTGGGCTCAAACAATCCTCTAGGCCAGTGGTTCTCAACCTGAGGGGTCATGACCCCTCAGTAACAATGAAAATACGTTACATTGTGGCATTAGGAAGGTTGAGAACCACTGCTCTAAGCTCAGCCTCTTGAGTAGCTGGGACTATAGGTATAGGCCACTATACCTCACTAATTTTTTTTATGTAGAGACAGAGTCTTGCTATGTTGCCGGGGCTGGTCTCCAACTCCTACGCAATCCAAGTGATCCTCCAATTTCTCAATGCATTTTCATATTACCTGTAGAATTTGATCAACAAATATTTCAAAAATGCTAACTTAAAATTTTACATGATCCAGTTAACAAGGTGTTTTCATAAACATGATCTCATTTGACCCTCACAGCAATCAATTCCTCAGATAAGACAGATAGATTTTTGTCTCACAGTTTATATGAGAAAATGACTTTTCTGTAATGCTTCATCTCTAGGGATAAAAAACCATCCATGAAGAAGACTTTCACATGTGGCCAAGATAAAATAACAGAGATTGGATTTACACTCTCACTGAGAGAAGCAAAACCCCCAAATATATGAGAAACAAGAGTTTTGAGACCCTGGACCTCTGGTAACTATGAGAGTGATCCCTGAGAGACAGAAACATAAGTAAGTTGAGCCTTATGATTTCTCCAGCTTATGACCTTAAGGGATTTTCCAGGCTGTGGTGCTGGCGATAGAGAACCCAGCAGAACCCAGCTGAATATCTGAGATGAGAAGATAAAGCTGAGAGTTTGAGTCCATTACAGGCAGAGTTCATGGAACAAAGAATAATTTGGACAGCCACACAGGGAGAGACCAGGGAGGTTTCTAGAGCACAGATGAAGAAAATACTGATCAACAAACACAGGTGAGAAATCAGGAGCCAGAAATAGAGCCATCTGAAAAGATTGGAGGGAATATTTCCCTGTGCTCACATGGGGCAGGGAATAGTGCCTGCTCCCACCAGCCAGCCTGAAAAACTTTGTCATTCATGAGGCACTCAGGCAAGAATAGACCAGCTTGAATATTAAAGAACTCAGAAGGGTCTTGCTCAGGGATAGGCAATAATTAGCCCCAGATACAAAACTGCTCTGGATCCACTTACATTTTAAAAGCAAGACATTCAAGGATCAAACTGTCTCCAAGTAACTTAGCTAGATCCCAGAATAAAATTTCAGAATATTTATAGGAATACAAAATATTCAGCACCCAACAAGGTAAAATTTGCAATGTGTGTCATTCAACCAAAGATACCAGGCATGCAAAGAAGAAGAAAAGTAAGAGTTCATGCTGAGGAGAAAAATTCATCAAACCTGACCCAGAACTGATGCAGTTCTTAGAATTAGCATATCAGGATGAGTTATTATACCTGTGTTCCTTAGATTCACAGAGTTATATAGACACATGGCAGACATAAAGGTAAGACCAGGCTGTGTTATGTTGGTGGTGTCTTTAGCACCAGGCTTCTGCAGCACCAGCAGCACACAGGGAAATGCAGCTAGCTATCCCCAACCCCCTGCCCTGGTGGTTTCATAAAGGAGCTAGACATCTCCTCTTAAACAGCTTTCCTCAGGAGGCAGGAAGTGATATTTCCAGAAAGTTCCACTAGCACAGTACCACCCTGATTTCTCTATATCTGTTGATTTCCCCACTGGCATGAACCTATTCCTTCAGTGCTCTGTCTCAGCCCTGTGCAAAGTGGCTGCTCCCATATTTGCTTTTCCTGTTTTCTTTAGAGCTCTTATTAGTCAATAGTTCTTTCTAATATTGTTACTATAACTGTACCGGAACAAACAAGGTACTGGACAAGTAAACAAAAAAGATATTAGGCATCTTATTCTTTTGTTTTACAGGATTATAAATTCTTTTGTTTTACAGGATTTGTTGGATCAATGCAAAAAAATCAATTGAATTTTATGTACAGGTGGTGGGCAATCAGACATTGGAAATGTAAAATAATGATATAAACTAGTAGCTATTTAGTGATAAATCTGACAAAAGATGTGCAAAACCTACACATCAAAAACAACAAAATGTTCCTGAGAGAAATTAAAGGATGTTTAAATAAAATATCAAGCTATACCTTGTTCATGGGTTGGTTAGAATGCTCAACATTGTTACATGACAATTCTCTAAAAATTGACCTATGGATTCCAACCAATTCTACTCAAAATCCTAGCAGGTGAATTTGCCAATCTGATTCTAAAATTCATGTGTAAATACAAAGAATCAAGCATCCTTAAAGAATTTTGACAAAAAGAATAAATTTAGAGAAATTTCACTACCTATTTTGAGACTTATTATAAATATCACAGTGATCAACAAAAAGTGTGACATTAACACAAAAATAGATAAATAGGAAGAAGAAACAGAATGGAATAGAAACAGACCATATATATAGATGATAGATACATAGATAGATAGATAGATAGATAGATAGATAGACAAATAGATATAGATAGACTGACAGACAGATGGAATGGAGTCTAGAAACAGACCATATATATAGATGATAGATAGATAGATAGAT
>CAUYON010082919.1:0-60193 GCA_963573935.1 Arctocebus calabarensis
TTTTTTGAGACAGAGCCTCAAGCTGTCACCCTGGATAGAGTGCTGTGGCATCACAGCTCACAGTAACCTCCAATTCCTGGGCTCAAGCGAGTCTCTTGCCTCTGCCTCCCAAGTAGCTGGGACTACAGGCGCCCGCCACAACACCTGGCCATTTTTTGGTTGTAGCCGTCATTGTTGTTTGGCGGGCCCGGCTGGATTTGAACCCGCCAGCTCAGGTGTACGTGGCTGGCGCCTTAGCCCGCTGAGCCACAGGCGCCGAGCCCGGGGTCTCAGTCTTGCTCAGACTAGTCTCGAACTGCTAAGCTCAAGCAATCCACCTGCCTTGGCCTCCCAGAGTGAATCTAATTCTTTTTTTTTTTTTTTTTGCAGTTTTTTTGGTTGAGGCTGGGTTTGAACCCACCACCTCTGGCATATGGGGCCGGTGCCCTACACCTTTGAGCCACAGGCGCCACCTGAATCCCATTCTTAAAATGTCTCCCAAACAACACTAGGAGAAAAGTTCTGGTCCAAGCCAGTGCCACGCAAACCTGTCCTTGCCCCGATCCACCTGGAATTCTGAGTCCCACTTAGCAGAGAGAGGCTTCTGGAACACTGGGAGGTAAGAATCTTCTTTAAACCCAAGCAGAAACAAGGGTAGAGGCTGCTGGCAGTTGGGCACTACTGGCCCAAATGCCAGAGAGCAGCCTGTCCACCAGTCCTTGCTCCCACCCCAGCCACTGCCCCCGGCCCTTCCTTCCTGGGCACCTCTCCGTCCCACCAATATTGCACTCTGGCCCCCAGGTGGGCCTCACAACATAGCTCTCATGTTCCGCTAATAAAAGGCAAAACACTCCACAAAAAGCCAAAGAATCAACCCCACACACAACACGCCAGGGGTTTTACTCGGTTCAAACTGGTCCTCTACATTTTTTCCTCATTTTTTTTTTCTCCCCACTGGTGAAACAAAAGAAAGTTTGTTGTTGAGGTGCAAACATTTCTTGGGCCTTGTCCGAGTTCTACCTTGTTTTTCTTTTCTTTCTGTTTCTCCCCCCACCCCCACCCCGCCTTCCCTGCCTCCCCACCTTGAATAAATAAAGTGCCCGAAGCTGGCACCGGCTGGTAAGGAAAGTACAAACTATCTCATAATTTTATAATTTTTTTTTTTTTAGCACACTGGCCTAGGGTTTTGGGCAAAGGACAAAAGCTATTGTTGAACAGCACAACACGAAGGTCTGAGTCACCGATACGCCTCGGCTTCTCGAGATCTCATAGGTTTCTGTGGCTGGCAGAGCCAGTGAGCTCAGCACCCCTGCGGGGGCCGTGGGTGCAGGCGCCCTCTCGCTTGGCGCTGCCCCACCCCCTCCCCCTTGCCAGGGCTCCCTGCCGGGCCGACACATCAGCTTTGTTGGTTTTTAATCATAGGGGGAATTTAAATAAAATGTTGTTAAATAAAAAAACAAATCACCGTCATCCCACCACCCTAACGCTGTAATTTTCATTTTGGAGGGTTACCTTTCAAGCTTTGTCCATAAGCATTTGTATTCTTATACAGTTTCTTTCACGGCATTCGCGACACTTGGCGTTTGGTCTTTTTTTTTTTACACTCATATAATAAACATTTTTCCATGTCTCGAAATCATCGTCGGGATGCTTATTTGTATAGGTGACACAGTTATTTATTCCGCCGTGTTATTCTTGGGCTGACGCGATGCAGCGAGCCGGGGAGACCTCTCCTTGTATGGAACCATTTATCCACGAGATTCGAACCAAGGTGGGGGCTTTAAGTGATCCTGATCACCTTGGTTGTGGGGACCTGGGCTTGGAGCACATACCTGGCAGATGGGCAGGGGTTCCACGAAAACCCTCCTCACTCTGAGCTGGGCCACAAACGCCCCTGCTCTGGTGCTCTGAGAGATCTGGGTGGCCAGCAATGGCCCTCATCCTCAGGATGACCTTCGCTCTCCCCCAAGCTGCCCTTCCTCTTTATAAAGCGCCCTGGCAGCAAAAGGCCCATGACAACACTCTGCTCTCCAGTTTTATATCTGAATATCTCAAAGCACTTAGCAAAGACTTTCATTTTCTCATTACCCCAAGGAGAGGAGGTCATTCGGGAAAATGGTACAAATATTCCCATTTATCAAAAGCAAGAAGGAAGTGAGTTAAAAGGAAAATTCTACCACTTAACTGAGCCGAACCAACTCAGGAGAGAACACAGGGGTCTCAAAAGCCTCTCCAGTCACCCAGTTTGCTTTCTCCAACACAACATCGGGAACCCCATTACCAAAAAGCTGGCTCAGAGCCAACACCAGGATTCTATTTTGCTGAGAATCAATCACTATCCAGTAGCCCCAGCTTGGGAGACCCTACTTCATCTGGGGCTTCAACCCAAACTGTATTCTCTTATGATTATAACTATGTAAAATACATATGCTATCAATAGTATATACAGCCACCAAAGGGAAAAAACACTAGAAGGAAACACACTAAATACTAAATAAGATTTCCATGATAGTTAGGGGTGAATTTTTTCCCTTTTACCTATTTTCAAAAACTGTTTAAGCTGTGATTCCATTTTTCTGTGCATGGAGAACAGCTTGCATTTCGGAGTCAGATCAACCTCTGTTGAAACACAAGCTCTCCTTGCAGGAGGTGGGTGAACGCAGGCAAGTTACTGAACCTCTCGGAGCCTTTTTGGCTGCTGGGTACGATGGGAATGGAACCACTACCCACCTTGAGTCTTTCAATCCCACAGAACGTCACAGCGTCTGACACACAATCAGTGCTTGGTAAATGTCTGATTCCTTTCTCTTATAATAACACGAAAATGTAAAATCAACTCAGCTCACCTGTTGCCCCTCGGGGACAAAAGCTAGACCCTTCACCTGCACCCTCGCTGACTTGCTCCATATCCTCCACCTGTCTCGCTCTCCCCCGGGCCCCAGCAGGCCCCCAGCACACCGACCTCAGGATGCTGGCCCCTGATCCCCCGAGACTCACCTGGAGGGTGAGGAGGGGGCTCTGGGATGAAAGAACAAGCCCCTCCTCTGACCTCTCCACTAGATCAGGCCCAGGCCCGCCCCTCCAGGCAGTACACAACCTCGTGTAACGACTCAGGACGACACACAGGGCGATCCCTGGGTTTGTGCCTTCTTGGCAGCTGCCCTCCAGGAACAGGTGCCAGGCTGCAGAGGCCACCTGCTCCTGGGGGAGGGCAAGGGCCACACTCTCGTCTGTGAGGAGACGCCAAGAAGAAGCAAGATGGCGGCCAGAGGCTGGGAGTTGGCCCCTCCCTGGGCCAGGCGCCTGGGCGTCCAAGAGCCCAGCCCTGGGCATTGCAAGCCTTTCCCCTGCTCCCTCCAGGGCTCTGCACTGGGTCGAGGCGTTGCCTTGCTGGTTTGGCAAGTGTGCTTCATCTGACTTTTGGTGGCCACAGCCTCTGGGCTGGGGCTATAGCTTAGCCTCGAGGGTCCTGGAGTCTAAACACAGAGACAGGCCTGAGCTCTCTGCCTTCATGGTGACAGATGGGCAAGACAGGGCAGAAACAGTAATAGTAGCAACAATAGCTACCCTCTGTTACCACGTGCCAGGCTTTGTGCCAAGAGCACTCCCAGCATTATTTCATTTAATCCTCACAGTAACCCCATGCCACAAGCACTATTATTAATCCTCTTTTACAAATGAGGAAACTGAGGCTCAGAAGAGTTAGCAATACATCCAAAGTCCCAGTCCTAATAAATAGGGAAGTAGGGATTTGAACCCTGTACCTAACCACTCTTCTCCCAGCATAGCTGCTAAACCGAGCAGACTCCACCAGCCTTTTTTCAGACAGGGGCACACAAGGGACACCTCCAAGCACTGGGGGCACATACACCCTCACAGAGCAGGCTGTGATTCTGTCCAAATTAGTGCTTCTCCGGGCCTCTTGTCCTCCCAGGAATAGGAAAGCTGCTAGAGGGTGGCTGGGCTAGAGAGATGCTGTTTCCCAAACAGGGACATCAGCAGGGCGGCGATATTTCCCTCCTTGGAGGTCTTTCCTAGGAATGCTTCAGGGAGGAGGTCTAGGAACATGGAACCCTTGTTGGGGGTTCCCCTACAAGTAAATATGTGTTGACCGATTTACTGGTATGGACACGGTGGAAAGGAGAATTATGAGGGGTAGGTCCATCGGCACCCATGAACCCTCAAAACCGCAAGTCTTCCTGGCAACGCAGGGATAATGCCAAATCTAAATGGTGTGCCCTTTCTTTTACAACTAAAAGAGGTCTCTCTAGGAGGCTGGATGTGGGAAGGACACCACACAAGGCACCCACAGCAAGGGCCACCAGCTCCCCAGCTGCCAGGGCAGAGGTCCTGGGACTCAGCAGCAGGTCCCAGGAAAGCTGGTTGAGCCCAGCAGGGTGGGGTGGGGGGTAGATCACCCGGGACAGACAGTCTCCAATCATGCTGAGCACAGCACATGGCTTCATTCAGGAACCCAGAGTCAAGTGTACAGCTGGGTCTAGAGTTGATTCAGCCCTTAACTCATTCGGGGATCGGGGATCACTGGCGGCTCGGAGCCACCGAGGCGGCAAGGAGAGGGGGATAGCCACCTGGGGAAGGGGGGTGAAGCCGCAGGGAAGGTGGGGTGCAGGCTGGAACAGAACCCCTGCTGCTAATGTTGACATATACAAAAAGAAATCATAAGTCTTTTCAAAATCCCTCTAAAAACCAAACAAGCATTGGGAGTTTAGGGAGGGATGAGTGTGTGTGTGTGTGTGTGTGTGTGTTAGGTGGCGGAGCTTGTTTTCTACCCACTGCCAAATTCTCATTTACTGTCAGCTCCAATCCATTCGGAACGCACTGACTCAATTGCCTTTTCACGGGGAAAGGAGCCTGCACAATACAGAGGACTTTTCAGCCCCACATTAGCACACAGGGCACTGGGCAATGTCCGGGAATAAACACACACATCCCTCCCAGAGGCCCCACCCCCACCCCCCAAACACCCAGCCCGCCCTGCTGGGCCACTTCTGCTCACCCCTATTTTAAAAGTTTGGGTTTTGTTTATTTATTTATTTTTAATGGTTTGGCCAGTACAAGAGAGAGAACATGTATATGTGTGTGTGTACACTTATAATATGCTTTGGGAGGGACGGGCGCTAATCATAAGTAGAAGGGTGTGTAAGAGTTCATTCCGGGGCAGTTCCAAGCCTTCCTTTTACTCAAAGGAAGGAGGAATGAAAAGAAGAAATCCAAACTGGGTTCCCAAAAGAAAAGGATTTGGGGGAGGTTCATTTAAACTAACTCTGGAAAGGGTCAATTACAGACAAATCAGCATTTGGTGGAGAAGTGTCCCTAAGAACTAGGCAGTCACAAAAGCTCTTCAATAATCATTATGAAAACAATATCAACAATTATAATAATTATAATAATGGCGGTCCCCAATTTTCGAGTGCTCACGCTGTGCCCTTCCCCTACAAAGTGCTGACTGCATCCCCTTGGTTAATGATCACAAGAACCCATCGAGGCAAGTATTGTGGACTGTCAGTCCGATTCCACAGGATCAGAGTTGAGATCCTTGCCCAAGGTCACAAAGATCAGAAGTGCAAGAAGGGTTTTAGCCCAGTTCTGCCATTTCACCCTGCACTCGGAGAGAGGAAAGTCATGGCAGAGCGGGAAGAGAAGATGGCCCAGCCCCATGGAGGCCTTGGCTACAGGTAGGGAGTGCCCAGGGACATCTGGGGGCACCCCTGCTGCCCAGCCCCTCCCTGCGTCTCCATCCCAGTCCTCTGGGGGCTCATCCGCTCAGCCTAAGCTCTGAGGGACGCACGCCTGTGAGGGAAACTTCCAACAGAACTTCCTGCAATGATGGAAGTGTTCTACCTATGCTGGGCTCACAGGTGTGGCTCGGGGACCTATGGCTCCAATAGTCCAGTGAACTATGGCTAGTTCATTGAAGAACTGAATCTTTAATTTAAGCTGGCACATAGGGTATCGGCTATTGTATGAGATGGTACAGACCCCCAAACCCTCTAGCTACCCCCTATCCTCCTAGCCCAACAGCTATTCTGGAAATAGACTAAAATTGCCATCTAGAAGACAGGAGCGAGGCCCACCAGGAAGGTCCCTGCCTCAGCCACCAAGCCTCTCCTCCACTCCGTGATGGCCTCCAAAAATGACCAGTCTCCAGCTTCTCTGCTTGCCTTCCTTCCTCCCCACCTTTCTTTCTTTTCTATCTTCCCTTCCCACTTCCCTCTCAAGCCTGCCTTCTTTCCCTCTCTGTTCATTATTCGTCCCTTCCTTTCTACCGCTCTCCTGGCTTCCTCCCTTCCTTTCTCCCTCCTTCTCTCCATCTCGCTCTTCCTTTCTTTCTTAGAAAAAAGCATCCGTTTAATTAGATAAATCCACCGAGCACACGGCCTGGAGTTCGTCATGGAAATTAACCTGCTCCCAGATCTCAGATAGTGAAACAGGAACCGGGGTGTTTCGGCATAGCACAGTGAAATGGGAGAGGCCGATGGGGTTTCATACACCTTATCTTCCATACGTGCCCCCTGCCCCTCCAGTGCCCCCCACCCCACAGCCCTGTGCCCTTGCCTCCTTAGGTCACTGCCTCCACGTACCTCTGCCTCTTCTCCTGGCCCCACTCTGCCTCCACCCCAGACCTGGGGGATACCCCAGGGGACAGGTGGGAAACCTCAGAGGCAGTGGCTAAAAGGACACTGGTCATCATCCTTGGCCCTCAAGCTAAGCACCGAGCCTGAAGGTTAGCCTAGGTCCGGACCCAACCGAGGTTTAGCCCTACTGGCCCATTAACAATCTCATCCTCATCCTGCAGCCCCTACTGCGTGCCAACCACTGGGCTAAGCGCATGCGCTGAAGTAACACTCACAGTGGAGCCTCTGCAACTGTCAGCTATGATTACTGTCTTCACAGCATCCTCAGTCCACAAGGTAGGAATTCCACCTCCCATTTTACAGAGGAGGAAACAAAGGATCAGAGGAATTAATTTGCCCAAGTGGGGAGAAACACGGTTCTCATGTGGCTCAGCCTGTCTCCAAATCCCACATTCTTATCCCTCTCCCAGCCACATGGCCTCCATCATAAGGGAGCCCTTTCAGGCAAGGCTGACCCTTCCAGCTGCCAGAATCAGGCTCACATAGCCAGAGCCCACCAGCACCATTGGCCAGTTCCCAGGGTCTGCCCCAGCTCCACCCCACCCCTGGCCTCCCATCCAAAACAGCTCCCTGGATTAACCTCCTCACCCCCCATTGAGCTCTAGCAATGTCCAGTCTGACCAAAACAGGGTAGACCAAAGGCCCCTTTCTCCCTTTGGGACTGACTCCACCTGTTGGCACAGTCTTCCCCCTTGTTCCCTCCAGACCCATCACCAAAAATACCAAGAGGACACTAGGCAGCCTAGAGAAGTGAGGGTAAAACACTAAATGTTGAATTTCTAACCAACACCACATTGCCCCACATCTGATGCTGGTCTCAGCCCCAGGACATAGAGAGAGTGAGCTCCCCCTTTCCCCTATCCCTGGTAACCAGCAGGTCTTCCGTGCCTACCCCTACACAGACCTGTAACATACACCAATACCAGGGTTATTCTAAATGTTTCACACGTTTTTGTTCAGCTGATCCTCACATTGACCCCACAACATGGCCACTATTGTTCCCATTTTGCAGGTGAGACAAATCAAGGCACAGGCTAGTTAAGTAACCGATGCAAGGTCACACAACTTTGATCCCCAGCTATCTGGCTCCAGAACACCTAATTGACGATATATACAGCTAGCTCCTCAACGACCCTGTGGGGTCCAGAGGCACAAAACAGTTAAGCATACCCACATCCTGAACAGGATCTCCCATTCTGCCTGAAAAGCAACCCCTCCGACTCAGCTCCAAGTTCCCAATGATAAGATAGCCAACCCCCAACGTGACACAGAAATGCAACCCCAGCACCACACACTGCATCCAGGCCCAGGGCTTCCAGGAATAGAATTCACAGGGGTCCTCTTTGAGACTGATACCATATCATATAAAACCAGCTCATGTGACATTGGGGACACCCTGCACTTGACAACGCAACCATGATAAATTCTTCATTACATTTAATTACTTTCAAAGCTATAAGCCCAGCCAAGTGTCGGGACAACCCGATGAGGGTCAGAGGCTATTAGACAAGAGAGGAAACTGAGGCCCAGAGAAAATGACTTGCCCAAAGCCACATATACAATGACTTACTGCAGAGACAGACTGGAAAGGGGTGTCCTAATACCTAGCCTATCAGGCCATGTCTCCCAAGACTCCAAGTACGGAGCTTAGAAAGGTAGGGACGTCTCACCTTGCCCGCTACCATTCCCAGCCAGAGATGCTGGGGCTTGATCCATGGTCTCCCCAAGGATCAGATGTCCCTGAAGTTCCCAAAGGAGCTGCTGGGACGAGTGGGCCCGGAAATGGCCCTCACATAGTGAGCTGCACAGCTGAGCTCTCCAGGGGCGAGGGGGGCGGGTGGAGCTGAGACGCTGGCACAGCCCCCGTGGGTACTCTGCCAGCAATTAGTGCTGGGGAAGGGTGCCAGCCTGGCAGAGCTCATTCCCCCACCCCTTCTTCTCATTTACACACACACACGCGCACACACACGCACACGCTCACCCACCCAGAGACCAGCAGCAGAAGCAGTGAGGTTTCCTTCCGGTAAATCTTGTCAGCAAGGCATCCTTGGGGCATGAGATTTGGCCATGATCGCCCTTGAACAGCAGGAGGAACCATTCGCTATGAACCTATCCTGCTCTCCCTCCAGGCTTCCCACCAGCTTGGACATCAGCCTTCACCTCTAACTCCCACATATTCCCACTGCAAGCTCTCCCGAAGTTGCTTTCTGAAAGAAATACAGTTAAAAATCATTGTTTCTAACTGACTGCAGTAAGTCAAAACTGAATTGTGCCCTTCTCCAAGCTGACCTCCGTCCCTGGAGAAAACTATTCAAGGTTCAAACATGACCTGGTCTAAGACCCTTCCTCAAACATCCCACAAATCCCATAGAATGTCAGCTGGATGAGGGGAGACTGCCTTTGGCCTGGGGTGAGGCTTCTACCTAAGTGGGTGGGGTTCTTCAGACAGCAATCTGAGTGCTGGCCCCAATCCCTCTATGGGGGTCCCCCCTGTGCCAGTGAGATGGCACTCTCCTCCTCTAGTATGGAGGGAGGCAGGTGGGAACAGAGCACCAGGAAGGGTGAGGACTAAGTTGGCCTCCTCCCTCTCATCCCATCCCAGAGAACTGGCAAGAAGCCCATAAGAGCAAAGGACCCTAGGGAGTCCTCAGGCTGGGTTTGTGAAACCCTCCAACTATAAGCAGTATTTATGCTTATGAGATTTTTTTTATTAAGAAGATGCTCAAAGGGGGCACATGAATTCAAAAAAGAAGGGGGAAAGCACAGTTCAGAGACCCCATGGGCTCAGCAGTGCCTCATACTCAGGTGGCCCAGGATAGAGCAGGAAGAGAACACAGGCTGGACTTCCATCGTCCCTGCTGCAAATGTCCCTGACCAGCTGCCTCCCTGCTCAGGAACTGCCTCCAGCCTCAGGCCCACTTTGCCTGGAAGCTGGTCACTGGGAGGGCTTGGCTCCTGGGCTAGTACCCTCCTGCCTGTCCGCCAGGGCCGTCAGCCGAGCCGGCAGAGGAAACACACAGCCGAGCCCACCAGCAGCGAGGAAGAGAGAGGAAGCCAGCAGCCAACCGCAGCCTTGGAGAACCTCGCAGATCCTCTAAGCCACCTAGTGTCCAGAGCTGAGCTTTGGCCACAGCTCTGTCCCCGCAGCTTCCCGGAGCGGCCACTTTGGGGGAGGCCAGGGGGCAGCAAGGGGAAGCCTGGACTAGGCCAAGCCCCCTGCCCCCCACCTGGCCTTCTGCAGAAACCTGAAGCCAGGGGCAAGGGCTGGGTTGGCTGGGGACAGGGTGCCCAGCAGAAGGCAAAGGCCCCATGGCCTCTGCCCACACCCCTCACCCTAGGCAGGGCTGTTCCCATCACTCTTGTTCCTTGCCACCAGCAAGTCATCCTACCTTAGAGATCCCCTATCTCAACTCAGACAACCCGCCCTGCCTGATATCTTGGGGGTCCCCCCACCCAGCCTCTAGGCCTCCGGCCAAACCTCCCAAGCCCTGGGCCTGCAACTCTCCCGCCTGTGGGTCCTCCACCTTCCACCCCCTCCTCTGTTCTTTCTTTTCTCTGTGTCCTCAAGACTCCTCTCACCTTGAGAAGTGTTAGGATTACCCAGCATTTACACTCAGTGCTTTTCTTTATTCCTTAAGACTTATTAAGAATGATAATGAGTTCCAAAGCGTCCCTGTCTCTCTCTTCTGTATCCTTCCCTCTCTCTCTCTTCTCTCCCCGCCCCTTCCCTTGCTCTCTTTCTCTATAAGTCTTTTCTACCAAAGACACACAGGACAAATCCAGACCAAAAGGGAAAAAAAAATCCAACAATATGGAACAAAGGTACTTGAGGATTTATATTCAATAAATCCATCTGTCTTCTTCCCTATCCGTGGTTGTCTTCAATTATTCCGATTTATAAAAAAAACTCCCCCTTCCTTTCTCACAGTCCAGGTCACCCCTCACTCTGCTGGACTTTGAACAGGGGGAATAGGAGAAGGGCCCAGCTTGCCTGCAAAACCTCGTTAACGTGCAGCTCTTAAACGGTTGATTAATTTTTGCAGAATTTATGACAGGCTCTCGCTTTTTCCCCCAAGCTGTGGCCTGAGCACCATTGCACCTTAACTTGGTGAACTTGAGGTGGGCAGAGATGGGGTGCTCCCCTTCCCCAGGGGCCTCCTGCCCCTGAGACAGAGAGAAGGCACAGACCAAGCAGAAGACAGACCCACTCACGGAACGGCACGGCACCCACAGGAGAGATCACCAGGCAGCCAGAAACACCGCTGACTTTTGCCTCTCTGGGACTTTTAAATTTCAAAATAAGGAAGCCAGAAGAAAGTAGGCAGGAAGAAAACATACCCCGGGAGCTGGCAAAGATGCTCCACCTTGCACCCACCAAACCACACCACGCATCCCGGACAGAGGGATCAGCCTTATCGGTCTGCCGGGCTGTCCTTCAGAGAAAGGGAAGAACGGATCCTAATGAAATTATGGTTTTTAAAATGTCTATAAATTAAATCTCTCTCTCTCTCTCTGAATCTCCCCCTGAGCTGCCTCTCCTCCGCTACAAGGCTTGTTTGCCTCTCTTCGGTTCCCTCTGCTCATGTCTGTTTTTCTGATATAGACATCAAGAGGTTACGGGCTCAATTACAACTCCGCTGGAGTCTCAGCATCAGACTAGCTCGGCCTTCTCTTCTCTTCAGAAACCAGATACCAAATAAATCTCTCTTCTTTATATTTTTATTTTCAATGCCTAAAGACTCATTCTGTTGACTCACAGCCTTTCTGAACTTAGTTCAGAAGGGGGAAAATATTGTTTTAAATTGTGAATGAAACAACATAAATGCTTTTCTCTTTATCTTGTTTCCCCCCTTTTTTTAAGGACACACACAAAACCTTGGCTATACATGTAATTTTAAAAAGGGGTGGGAAGACAGTATAAATAAGCTCAATATGTGTCTATAGGGGGCCAGGAGAGCTGTCAGAGAAGATTAGTAGGACATCTAGCACATTTCTAAAGTTAAGAGGTGACATCATACGGCTTCTTATTAGCAAAGGTCCACTCAGAACGGGTAGATCATAAAAGGTGATTTAAAAAAAAAAAAAGAAAAAATTGCTTTTACCTTCCCAATACTGTCATGAGATATAGAAGATATGCCGAATATACAATTTTGTATGCTAACAGGCCCCCTCTCATAAAAAAAAAAAGTTTAATAATCCAGGTCATAGTCAATCATCAGAGTTGTTGATTCCTGAGAAGCAGACGCCAACTTCAAGCTGAAGGTCTAAGGGGAAAAACAAAACAGAAGCAAAAACCCCACTATCATTCTGGAAATATTAACCAGAGGGGATTCCAAAAGTTACTTTTCCTGGAAAAAGCACTTAAGACAAAGGCCAGAGAAAGCAGAAGCTGAAGGTGAATCAAAAAGAAAAACTTTGTCTTTCCAATTAACTGGACTTGGAAAATGAAGAAAGGTGGAGGAACATGTTACTACCAACTCATTAATTCTTTCCTGTAAACAATTTAATTAAATTCTGCTAAATACAGGAGAAATACTCATTTTGGAGTGCCTTCACCAACCTCAAAAGCAAATTCCTTCAGGTTCCTCCCCCCCATACAAACACCTCCCTTCAGCCCATGCTGCACAACCTTGCAATGGATTTCCCACCCAGGCGTGGAGTGCACTGCTCAGGGCTTCGAGAATGACAGCCTCATATGTCTGAAAGCTGACACTTCAGCTTTGAAAAGAAATGGGGGAAAATAAGCAGTTGACTTCTTGGTTAAAGTATTTTCTTGTTCTACTCATGTTCTTATGTCACTGGGCTAAAAAAAGAGAGAGAGAGAAAGAGAGAGAGGGAGGGCGGGAGAGAGAAGAGAGAGAGAGAAGAGAGAGATATGACTTTCCTTGAATGATCTGTTTAACCTAAGCCAGAGGAAAAAAAAGAAAGTCATTAATTACTTATGTGAGCTATTGCTTCAGAAAGACAATAAACCTGCCCGGTCGCCATGGATATGACATATTTGCTCTGAAAACAACACAATAATTAGCAAAGGGGAAAGATACAAGGAGAATATGCAAACTCCTGAGTTTAAAGCCACAGTGCTCTTTTCTACTAGTAAGCCTCTGTTCTGTTTGCAATCCAAATCAAACAAATTTTTAAAATACAACAAAGAGGGAAATAATAGGAATGGTTCCTTTCTCGTTGGGGCTGAGAAGCAACAACCACTCTACCTACCCCCTCTCCAGTATAAAATAATATAAAAGAGAGGCAGGATGGCAGAAAAGGAAAAAAAGTCAAGTATTGTTTCTGTTTTATTTCCTATAGCAGGGGTGGAGTCTGGGTTTTTTTAAGTGTGCTCTTATTTAGCATTGGACCTTCTGGCCAGATATAAATTTATTTATGAAAGCTAAATGCCCTGTGTATGGCTCAATCTTCCCCAAAGTAAATGGAAATGTAAAGGGTGGAGTAGGGGGGAGGGCATCTAGTAGAAAAAGCAAAGCGGCATACTCAGAAAGCACCATCTCTGCACAAGGACATCCACTCCCCCTACCTCCAAGAAAATGGAACCCTTACCTTACTTTAATATTAAAAATGCATTAAATGGTTTTACCTACAACTTAGTCCCGAAGGATCATTAGGAAATGCAATTGCTTTATATCATATCTGTCAGCATGATAAATATCTGAGTCAGAGTAGGTTCACAATTTTTCAGTGTCACAAAATAAGATAATTTTTTTCTGCCTTACTTTCTTAATTCACTGCATACCCCCTTGCAGTCACAAGTCTACAGAAAAATACCTGAGCAGAGAAGAAGAGCAGAAAAGTTCATGTTCATATACTCACACACCAGAGGTTGCTGATATTCTCCAAAAAAGCAGGGAAAATAGGACTTTAAAATATTTGGGTGACAATTCTCCAAAAAAAAAAAAAATTTTTTTTTTCAAGCACTCCATTAAGTTTGAGCAAAAACTCCTTTTCCCCTCTTCCCAGAGGCTAATTTTCCAAAAACAGATGGTCAGGATCTAAAAGAGAAGCAAATATACCTCAACCCCCACAGGCAGAAAAATCTAACTTTGAACTTCTTTTTAAATTAAAAGTGGGGAAGGGGCAAGATAAACTATTAATAAGTATGAAAAATTAGCTAAGCTACCAGTTTTGTTTTTCTTATTCAAAAAAATTCTTTAAATACAAGGGGAGCAGAAATAAAGGGGAGTTTCAGATTCAACTGCTTTCCTTTTTTTTTTAAACAATAGATTTTTTTAGATTGGACTCTTTGATCTTGAAAGAATTTTGCTCTTATATGATTGGGGGGAAGGGGTGGTGGTGAAATGATCTGTTTTAAATGATGATGCAACTTAGGGATCAAAGCCTTCGCTTTCTTCTAGCCATAATAAGCTGTACTTGACACAAAGCGTGAGACTCCCGGGCTTCTCGCCTTCTCTCGGGCGCAGAAGGAAATAAAATTCGCGGAGACTCCGAGCAAGACACGAAGTGTCCACAAGGAGCAAAGTCTAAAAAACAAACAAAAACAGGCAAGGGGGGAAAGGAGGGAGACACTGCCCCTTTAAACGTTTTAGTGCATATGGAGTTTGATTTCTGAAAGAGATCAGTTTAACATCTCCATAGAAACCAGCAACAGATTATCATCAACAGAATAAATAACTAGTCTAATAAATTAAACAGGAGGCATAAGATCGCTGGAAACCTGATTACTGAAGTTCTACAATATTCCCCATAAACTCTCCTTAACCGCCTCTAAGGTGGCTAACAAGATTGGGAAGGGCGGGGGAACAATCTCTCCAATTCGCCGGATTCCGAGGACAGAGACCTCGGCCACAGCCCGAAAAGAAGTTCCCCGCCCTGCCCTGGAAAGGGTCTGGGAGCTTCAGTGAAGGGCACACTATAAAAGTCAAAGTTTGAGAAGTGGGAAAGCAGCTGGAGTTCGGGCGAGGTGGCCCGGGTGGCCTGAGATGGCGCAGGTCGCGACGCCCGCCCGGGACGCACCGCCTGGCTGCCACTAGGACGCAAACCTGGCGCTTTGCGCTCGGGCGCTGAACAGCCCAGCGCCCCCTCCGGGCACGTGGAGCGCAGCCCGGGCGCAGCCCCCCGGGACCAACAACCCCCCTCCCCACGCCCGGCGCAGCTGCTCCTGCTCAGCCGGGACAGCTCCCTTTAGGACGGCGACGTGTGTGTGTGTGTATGTGTTTGTGTACGCGCGCGCTCCGTGGGGTGGGGGGGGGTATTACCGATGTTACCCAGCGAACTGTTTTCGAGTCCCCTCACGCGCTCTTTCCGCGCGCCTGTACCACCTTAGAGACGTCCTACATTTACCAACTTTGCCCAGAGACCTCCCTGTCCCTTTCCCCTTGCTGCCCCTATTCTGGTGAGGGTACCGGGTGTTGGTGGAACAGCCACACACACTGAAGGTCGTGCCCCCAGACTCCATTTGGGCACCCCCTCCTCGTGGCCCAGTGGTTCAGCTGAGTACTTAGAGGAGGGGTGTTACTGCTGCTTCCCGGTGGGCACGCACCCGCACCCGTACCCTCCCCAGAGTGACTGGAAGGAGATCCTCGCCGCACCCAGGGCCGGCTTCCTATACTGAGACTGGGTCTAGAGGAACTTGTGTGGAGAAAGAAGTGGTCCCCTGCCTCCCTTTAGCGCTTCAGTCCTCCCCCAACTCCGGACCCAGCCAAGGATGACTTGGAAGAAGTTGCGCCCACCCCCCTAGAGAAAAATCTATTATTATTTTCTTAATCTACGCCCCCAAAATGTCCCTCCCGCCGTGATTGACGGCGCATACACCTGTTCCCCTCGCGGAGGAGCTTCCAACGCTGGGGACAGACATTCGCCCATACGCTCCGCAGCGGCCCAGCAACCACCCGCCCGCTGCGCCCGGCCAGCCCCCGCCCGCGGCCCCAACGCGCCCCAGCCCGCGCCTTGCCATCCCAGCGGCCGCCCCCTCCCTTCCCAGGCCCGGCTCCCCAGCCCGCCCGCTCCCGGTCGCGCTGGCCTCGGAAAGAGAGAGAAAGAACAGAAAGCAAAACTTCCTGGCGGCCGACGGCCATCAGCTGCACATTCTGCAAATGCCACCGAGTAAAAATAAACCGGCCGCCGCTCCACCCGGCCGGCTCGCTCCGGGCGCACGACTCGGCCCCTGCCCTGGGAGCTGACTGTCCAGCCCGACCCCCTATTCCCGCGCGCCCCCTGGAGCCCCGCTCCCCGACACTTCTCCGCCAGCCACCACGCGCTCTTTTGCCAAGAAGCCCGATCCCAAGTGACTGAGTGGCCCGGCCGAGATCTCTTCTTTGGTGTTCCCGTGCCCCCACAAGCTACTTTTCAGTCTTGCCTTCCATCAGGTGCCTATTTCAGCCCTGCGCCCTTGACTTCAGGGCTTCTCCTCCCCAATTGTTGAGTCCAGGGGTCACCCTCAGCCCACCCTGTGGGAAGAGACTCCTCCTGGCCCATGCTGCAGAGCCCCCAGGGAGCGCACCGCTCCACCAGCCCGCCGGCCCGCCAGCCCACCAACCCAGCGTCCCACGTCCCGGGGCGCAACTTCTCTCCCAGCGCACACAAAAGCGGCAGTAACTCCCCCGAACTTTTCCCCCGACCCAGGCAGCCTCTGGGCGACAGCAGAGAGGCTCTGAGCCGGTGGCCCGGCTCTCTATGCCCAATGTTGCCAGCCTTGCCAGCCCTTCGCCGGGGGAGGATGGGGGTGGGGTGCGGAAGGGAGTGAGAAGCGCCACTTGCCGCGCCTGGAGCAGCGCACTTGAGATAAACTTCCCAGGCACAGATGAAAAGGGGGGCGCCGCTCCCCCATCCAAGAAATGTCTTGCCTTCGTTTTCCCATCTGGGGGCACCCCTTGGCACCCCGCGCCTATGCGAAGACTGCCTACCTCTGCTGGCGGCATATACACCCCGTTATTGGGGCACAGGAGCTGGATGGAGGGGTTCCCCACCCACCCTTTCCCTTGGGCAAAGTCTTGCAAAGTCACCCCAGGCGCCCCTCACCCCTGCCTCCTCTGCCCCGATAGAGCACGACTCCCCTGTCGCGGGGGTGGGGGGGGCTGAAGGAGTGTTGGGGGAAGGAGTGACTACCCGGTATTGGCGAGCACCTGCCCCCCCTGGGAGCCCACAGCGCGGGGGGCGCCCCCACCCTATTTGTGAAGTCCTGCACTAGCGCCTGGCACCTCCCCCTCTTCTCCCCTACCCCGCCGCCCCCTCTGTTGGAGTAAGTGACCCCCAGGAGTAGCAGTCCTCCCCTCCCCCGGAGCCGCGCGCCGGGCATTCCCCTGGCCACAGCGGCAACGCGCCGCCCCGCGCCCGGGTGCCAGCCCTTCGTGCCCCCTGCCTCCCGCACGGCCGGAGTTGGGTGGCAGCCGCGGCTCGCAGGCTGGCTGGCTCTCTAGCTCGCTTGCTCGCCCGCTGCCTGCTGCAAGCGGCAGCCCCGGGGGTGGGGGGACTGCACCGGGACAGGCGGCGAGAGGGGAGGCGCCCCGCAAGGCCGGCGGAGCTGGGGAGTGGGGGGGGCGCGGCGGAGGGAGCGCCGAGTCTCTTACCTGCACTTGGGGCGGCTTTGGGTGACTTTCCAAGTCCGGGGGAAAAATGTGTGTGTGTTTGGGATGGAGCGCTGCGGGCGCGCATGCGCTGCCGAAAGTTGCCGGATCCCGGATTTTTCGCTCCCAGTCTCCGCTCTTGCCCGCTGTGATTATGGAATTCTCCGCGGCCGAGCGGGCGAGTGGGTGGTATGCAAAACCCGGGCCGGATCGCGGGGCCGGGCTCCTCTCCACCCTCACACCCCCAGACCTTCCCCTCCCGGTTTCTTCCCACCCACCGCCCCCGCTGAGCTCGGTGTGCGCGCGCGGCTAGACGCGACCTGTGGAGGAGCATCTGAGCGCGTAGCTCCCTTTGGCGGCTCCAAAAGGTTTCTACACCCCCGAGTTGAGTCCAGGCTGGAGAAGAAGAGAGAATCGTT
Source organism: Arctocebus calabarensis (assembly GCA_963573935.1). NCBI lineage: Eukaryota > Metazoa > Chordata > Mammalia > Primates > Lorisidae > Arctocebus > Arctocebus calabarensis. Next base: position 17,590 of record CAUYON010082919.1, read on the forward strand.
TGGGGTGGGTTACTTTCCACCTGTTCTGAGCTCCCAGGGACCCCAAGTTTGGTTCCCACTTTTCACTGAAGAACTGGCTCTTTTTTGCAAGTTAGAATATTAGAATTGTGGAACCCAAAGGAACGTAATGTTCTCACCGTTTCATACCTGCTTTGCACTTATTCTTTGCAAGGGAGTTTTTCATTCAGTCAATTGTGCAAGAAATAAACCTGAAATGAGCGAAATAGGCTGCGCGGATTGAACTTCTCACGGGGGGAGGAGCAGTGCATAAACATTAAAACAAATGGATAATAAATATAATTCCAGAGAGTGAAAGAATCTATAAAGAAAATAAACCAAGGTAACAGGATAAAGAGCGTCTTGGTAGAGCTAATCTCTCAGCCCCCAGGTGGTAGAGCCTCTTAGTGGGGGAATTTCTTATTTCATTGAAAAAGCCCCCTTTTTCTCCCATGCCCACCCTTCCCACCTCCCAGTTGGTTAGAAGTCAGCACCATGCCTGGGACCAGGGGCCCTGGTCCTGCCCTTCTCAGCCAGGTGACCCCCATCCCAGAGAGTCTGAGCTAGTCACACTACCTGTTTTCCCTTCTGCATGAGGACAGGGTAGAAATACTGTGAGACCTGAAATAAACCTGGAAGCCCCCCCCCCAACATGGTGAGCTAGTGAGAAATTGACCATAATTGTAAACCAAAGAGAAAAATGATTAGTCGAATAAATGAATAAAAATTCAAAGTATGACCCATAACTTTGAGACGGGATGCTCAACAGAATGTATTAAACTAAGAGGAAATGCCACTGGCTGATAAATCTTGTTGAGGACTGGTAGACTTCAGGGCCTAATCTGCAAAGTATCAGCAAAACCTCTCATGACTAGAAGTGACCCAAAGCCCTGTGTGATGATTGCCCAAGACAAGCATCTTCTGGCATACATTCCATGTCCTGCCTTAAACTGCAAGTTAATTGGTCCAAAAGCAAATGGACAGAGACTAGGGACTTCCTGGCCCTCTGGCCCTGAGGAGGCCAGAATTTGCCCTATCCTCTAAAAAAGCCTCCAAAATTAGGGAGAGGAAGTTCAACCTGCCACACTTCTTAGATACTAAGTGATGCCTGCCTGTTTTAGACTGGACAAGGAACCAGCTCAAAAAATCAGCTTCGTAGGTGGGACGTGGTAGCTCACGCCTGTAATCCTATCACTCTGGCAAGCCAAGGTGGATGGATTGCCTGAGTTCGCCAGTTTGAAACCAGCCGGAGCTAGAGTGAGACTGCGTCTCTAAAACCAGCTGGGCTTTGTGGCAGGTGCTTATAGTCCTAGCTACTTGGGAAGAGGAGGCACAAAGATCGCTTGAGCCCAAGACCTTGAGGTTGCTGTGAGCTATGATGCCCAGGGTGACAGAATGAGATTCTGTTTCAAAAAATCAGCTCCTTACTACCTGGAATGGGCCTAGGGATCAGTTCAGGATTTGTCCACACAGGAAATATTTGGGGGTTAGACATGCCTCTCAGGGTCATTTTGCCTTCTCCCCTTCAATAATTAACAGCCCCCCACAGACCACTGACTTATTACTCTCCATTACTTTCCCCTAACCATCAAAAGAATCCCCAGTGTCAGGCAGTGGGTGCCCTTCCACCGTCTCTAAGACCCTTGTGCTCAGTGACTCAGCAGAATGCCCAGCCCCAGCGATCTCGAGCCCAATTCTGCCAGCCTATAGAAGGAGAAACTGAGGCACAGTGAGGGGTAGTAGCTGAGAAGTGGTAAAATAGCCCTTCTTACTTTTGGCTCAGGCTCGGTCCGCTCCTGAGGCAGTGTAAAGAAGCGATTAACAGCTCTGGCTTTGGGGTCAGACCCCTACCACTCACCAGCAAGTTGACCTTGAATAAAGCATTTGACCCCTTTGTGCCTCAGTTGCATCAACAGTAAAATGGGGACGATAATAATAGTATCTACCACCTGGGATTGTTGAGAGGCTAAAATGAGTTAATGCAGGAAAAGGACCGGGGCCAAGATATTGATCGATAAATGCCAGTAATTGTCATTGCTCCTTGGGACATTTGTTGCTCCCTCTACTTCTCATTTCTTCCTGTCCTCTCGGCATTCCTTCTTCTCTTCTGCTCTTTTTTTTTTTTCCTCCAATAATAATCTTTCACTCATTTGTTCATTGGGTAGGCATTTGCGGGGCTCCAAAGAAGAACAGATCTCTGCAGCTATGGGAGACAGAGATGAATGAGAAAAAGCCCTTGCCCTCAGAGGGACTGGCTGGGGAGTTGGCTGGTCTCTCTCACGCTCAGGCTTCCCGCACACACACAATAAGGCCCCCTCATCTCCAACTGCCACATCTCATCCACCAAACTTTGATTAAAACATTTATTTTTCCCTCCATTTTTTCCTCAGATACTTTGCAATTCTCCCAACTCCCCAAAGAGGCCACCTCCTTCCTCTAAAAAAACCTCATTTGAGGTGGCAAGGAGGGAAGACAACCTTGAAGGAGGTGAAAAAGGAAGGTGTGTTTGTTTCCAACCAATACCCCCAACTCAAAAAAAAAAAGAAAGAAAGAAAGTAAATCAAGGAGAGAATGCTTCAGGCCCCCCAAGCTCCTTCATCCCTTGTTCATTTTCTCTCTCCACTCCCACTCCCCATGCAGGAGCTAAAATCAGATGCTCTTTCTCTTCCTTTTCTTCGATTTTGCATTTCCTGAGCTTTCTCTAAAATAAAATCCAAACTTTTTTCCATGCTCAACAAGGCCCACCCTCCAAGATCTGGCCATTGCCTGTCCCTGGACCCCCTCCTTCCTCTCCCCTCTCCCTAGATAGCTTCTTGCTGTCCCAGAAAACACCAACCTTGTCTCCATCCCAGGGCCTCAACACTTACTGTTCCCTCTGCCTGGACCAGCCTTTTTGCAGGCTGCTTCCTTCACATCGGACTGGCTATGCAGGTCTCTTGTCTTATCTCAGGGGGGCTTTCTCATTGAAGCAGCTCCCAGACTTTATCACTTTATCCTATTTGAGTGTCCAAAATGATTTTTCTTATTATTTGTTCATGTTATTAGCAGCTTCCCACTAGAATTGGAGCTTCTTGGAGACAGAGACTTTGTTGTGTGTCCTCAGTACCTAGAACAGTGCCCAGCACAAAGCAGGCCCTCACTCTCTCCTGTGAGTCAGGCATTGAATCAAGATAAGTTAGAGGGGTCCCTGCCCTTGAAACACCTGTGCTGTAGGAAAGACTGGGGAGGGAGGAGGAGCTGGTACAACCCAGGAGTTCCCAGGAGTTTCCAGGTTGATGTGGCCTTGCCAAGTTTTCTGCTCCCTGGCATTTGGCCGGGGGTCTGCAGTGGGGAAATGGAAGGCTCTAGTACATTGTGCTCAGTAGAGAAGGCTGCCTTGTGGGAGGGAAGGTGGGTCAACTAAGGATCCCATCAAGGTCATCTCTCCAGCCCCCTGCCTCTAGGCAGCCTGCACATGATCAAGAGTCTCTCCCATTTCTAAGTCTCCAGGGAAGACATACACACACATACACACCCCTACACGCATACACCTCCCCCCTCTGAGGGCCTTTGTCTCAGAAGCTCAGGAGCCAGGCACTGTACCTGCCACCCAGGAGGCTCATCATTTCTGATTATGGACAAATACATTGAAGTCTATCTCAGTATGTTTAATTGGGAAAGCTTTGAAAGCAATCACAGCTCAGCTTGCTGTCACAGTTTTTTGGTCGTTTGCAGTCATGAAAAGCAAAGCCTGACTGTACATCAATAGCTAATATTTACTGAGTGGCTATTACATGCCAGGCACCATGCTAAGGTCTTGTATTATCTCATTAGACCCTCAGAACAGCCATACAAGGTAGTTATGATGAAGAATATACCCATTATATAGGTGAGGAAACTAAGGAATGAAGAATAACTTTCCCAAGACTGAGTCAGGTGGTCTGACTCCCCCAGGACAAACTACTTGGGCAGGAAGGCAACATAAGTCTCACTCTTAAACTTAGCCCAGTGCAACAAGATTTTTTGCCTTTGCTCTATGTTCTTAAAGAGATGAAACTTATTAGATGTGAGTTGTGCTGGGAGAGGGGGAGAAGGAAGCAGAAAAATGTGTCCTTTAACTGTCAATTCTATTTCAACCCAGTAAAAGACAAAAGGAACTAAAGAAATCACAGTACAAAGCATCTGATCTTGTACACAGTAAGCACTCAATAAATGTTGGCAAAGAAACACAATTTTTAAATTTTGAAATGATTGGCTGATGGGCTTGTTTCCTTCACTTCGAGGTTCTCCTTGGATGGGGTCTGTGTTTCTGAGGTTTCCTGTGCCTAGCATGGGGCTCCCATCCTAGCAGGTACTCACTAGATGCTTAGTGACTGAATAATTAAACTAGATCCTGAGATAAGTGATTATGGTGATTACTGGGCAAGTTGTAATTAAAAATTTAAAAAGCTGAGTTCATTCATTTTATTTACAAATGTCTCCCTTGGGAGTCATGGGGAGGGAGAATGGGAGAAGGGCTTTTCCCCCAAACTCTGAGCTTTGTTCCCAAATCCCACCCAGGTTAATGAACTTTCCAAAGTTCTTCCACCCCAAAATTCCCTGATTCGTTTTGCAAAGTACATAATTATTTGTTTCTGACTATATACACAATATATGTTTATTGTAGGAAATTCAGAAAATACAGATCAACAGGAAGAAGGAAATTTAAATCATCTGTAATCCCACCACCCATAGGGAATCACTACGAACATTTTGGTGTATTTCCTTCTAGTCTAGATTTTTTGTTTGTTTTTTGATTTCTGCTTGTTTTGTTGCATAAAATCAGAATCACAACAAATATATGAAATCATGGTGTGTTGTTAGCCTACCATGAATGTGTAACATGAACATTTTCCTCATGTCATTAAATATCCTTCCATAGCAGGATTTTTAATGACCATGTTATAGAGTTTGATCACAATTTACTTAAGCAATACTCCACTCCTGGAAATTTTGAGCATCAAACTTGTTTCCCGTTCTTTTCATTATTATAAATAACTCTAATGAATATCCTTGTCCATAAATAATAGCCCACATTCCTTAAAGTGGAATTGTTGAGTCAAAGAGTGTGCATACATTTTAAAGCTTTTGATAGCCATTGTCAAAGTGCCCCCTCCCGGGAAAGCTGTGTTCATTTGCCCTTCCCTGGCAGACAGCAGTATGAGTAAGCCCATCTCCCTGCACGCACGCCAACCTTTGGTGTTCTCTCTCTGTCTTTTTTTTTTTTAACCCCTGCTAATTTAATGGGTGAAAGCGTCTGTGATTCTAGTAATGAATCCTTATTAGAAGTGTGCTGGCCACAAGCAGGGGCTGTTTCAAGGTTTGAGTGGCCTTGTTCAGACCTACAATCTCAGGCAGGGATGGGGGGAAAGGCAGACCCCAGGCAGACTCTCTCTGCCGAGAGTACAGCACCTTGACAGTTCTCCAAAACGGTTCCCTGAGCCCAAGCTCTTCGGGCATTTGCTCAGCTGATGGGGGACAGGGTTAGGGGGTGTCTGGCTCAGTCCTTCAGCCTGAAATGATTTGAGCCGCCCCTTCCTCCTATCCCTCCGCCACACCTTCCTGAAACCTCCCTGGACAGAAAGGCCTTAGAGATTTCTACATCATAAATACTACCTGTTTTCCAAGCTCACGACCCACACGTTGTGTCTGCTTTCATTTTCCCTGTCTGAGTACTCGGCTCAACTTCAAGGGAAGGACAGACTGTTTCACTCTCCTCTCCTTTTCTAGTCATTCTAATTAGATTACTTTTTTGCTATTTATGTTTACCCCTGCCTGGTAACAAGAAGAATTGCAGGTGACTAATATTTTCCTTTTAGGAAACATTCCCCTAGTTGCAGGGTCTCTGATCTGTATGGCCTCTCGCAGCTCTAACACCCTCCAAATTGTATACCTTAAGAAGAAAAAAAAAAAAGCTTTAAATTTGTGGGGGAAAATGGGAGTAATTCATGTTCATCGCAACCAACTCAGGAAACACAGAGAAATACAAATACAATATAATGCCGAATCTGAGGCCAGAAACTTGGGTGTGAATTAGACTTAAGACTCTTAAAATATGAATGTGAATGAAACCCATCAGGTATCATTTTCTTTACCTACCTCAGATTTGAGGAGGGGCATTGTGGATAGGAGTGTTTTTTAAGCCAAGTGTGAAGCATGTTTCTGCATAGGAGAGTGTGTATGTACACTTGTGGATGTGTGGGACTGAGATCCTTTAAAGAAGGGTCTTGGTCCATGCAGGTGTGGGTGTGCTCTCTGCACTGGCAGACTGTGCTCCTGCTGTCAGCAGTACAGCCAGGTGAGGGGCAGGGCTGATGCTGACATCACCTCTTACCCAAAGATCCCTGGGCCAACACCTTAACCCCTCCCACGCCTGCTAGGGTGGGGCAGGCCTGGCCCTAGGGCTCTGTTGAACAAGGTAGATCAGTGATGGAAAAGTTGAAGGGACCAGCCTCCCCACTCTCTGCTTGTCCTAGAGCAAAGCCACACTCCCATGGGCGTTGTGGTTCCTGCCACGTGGGCCCACATCTCAGCCCCTCTCCCTTCCTCCTTCCTCTCCACCTCTCCCAGATCTGAAACAGCCCAGACTTCTGAGAGCAGAAGCCTGATGGACCAGTCAGGGCTGTGCTGCTGTGTCCTGGGATGTGATTCCACCTGAGGCTGGCATGGAAAGAGAGCCTGCCCTGGGACTCCGGAAGGAGCCATGCTTCCTCCCAACGGGCACCTGGGCAGGTGTCGGCTGCCGCCCTGGCATGGTGTCTCACGGAGGGCGGGGCTGGCCAGGGAGGCAGGAAAGAGCTGTTTTGCTGATGAGGTGCCCTCGTGTCACACGGGCAGGAGTCCCAGGTAGCTGAATGTGGGTGGGGGAAGGCTGCCCCACTGTGCCAAGCTGGCCCGGATGTGAGCGACAGTCCTGCCCACCTCTCCCTGCTCCTTCCTCACACATCCACACATCCTCTGCTCCAGACACACACAGCAGCTCAGACCTCCAAGCTACCTTGCTCTGTCTGAACTCCAGGCCTTTGTCCAGGCTGTTCCTTCTGCTCTAAAGACCTTTCCTCTTTCCCCTCACCCGTAAAGACCCAAACAGGTATCACCTCCTCTGGGGAGCCTTCCCTGATATCCCCTGCCCCAAACAGGGTTAGATGCCCCCATCTGTGCCCCTACATTCCCTTTTGTTTTCTCTGTCACAGAATATGTTATAATAATCTTCTCCCTACACCCCCCTCATAAGGCCATATGGCTGTGATTTTTAAATCTGTTTAAATGGTGTATTTCTCAATTAGGTCATCTGGGTGCAAATCCAGCTCTTGCTACTTACTAGCAGTTTGACTTTGGGCAACTTCTGACCTCTCTCAGCCTCAGTGTCCCCATCTATAAAGTGGCAGTAAAATCAGGATCTGCCTCACAGAATTGTTAGGAGAACTCATTGAGGTAATTCATGCAGAGCATTTAGCCTAGATTCCCACTTAATGACTGTTGTTATTATTATTTCCAGCACCTAGTAGAATGCTTAGGAAATATCGCGTGAACAAACAGTGTGTACACGTTTCACATGCATGGGTGGGGGGTGTAGCTTGTGTCCGGGCATGGGGTGGAGTGGGGGAAACCAGCATGTACAAGGACTCAGGTCCCGCACGTGTGTGTATGTCCACTCTGAAGGGTAATGGGCTGGTTATTTATGGCCAGGGCTTTCAAAAGAAAAAAGAAAAACCAGTGTTCAGTAATGACAAAGTAATTACCTTTTTATTATTTTTTCAATAGGATCCAGAGGAGTGAGGGCCTTGGCCACAGCCAGAATATCCAACCTGGCTTCCTGCTATTTCATGCTACCCCCACCCCCCAGGGAGAAGGCTGGCTGGAGAGGGCTGAGTGCCACTCCCTGGCACAGAAGAAATCGGGGCCAGAGCAGAGGGGCTTCCCAGACTACAAAACGAGAGCTCCAGAGAGAGTTTTCCCGAAGCCCTGCCCACCTGAGAAGGGACCAGACTCAGAGCCATTCCACAGACAACAGTTCAGAGTGGGAAACAGACCCAGAGAGAGGAAGCTGCTCACTCACCAGTGACCATGCAGAGGGAGTGAAAGAGTGTGAACAGGCCTGGGTGCCCTGACCCCGGACAGGGCTCTTTCTTGCCACATGACTTAACTTAAAAGTGGGGATCTGCCTGGCCCTAGAGCTTTGGATCGATGAATACATACATCCCATTTTTACCTGGATGGAACCTGCTTTACTAGAAGGTGATTTTTTTTTCAGGGTCCTTCAACGAGATGTTGAAGGTATAATTTCAAGGCACCAGGGCCCTAGATATTAACTAGACTATACTGTAACTGGCATTAACTATCTAGCAAGTGATTATCCACTGGCCAGTGAAGGGACCAAACCAACTTTAACCTGTTACTCATCTACACATCCATCCCTCCATCTATCCAATAATCCATCTATCCAACCTTCAATCCATCCTTCCATCCAACTATCTACCCATTCAGTCTCTCCTCTGTCTACCTACCCATCCATCTATCCATTCATCCACCCACCCATCAATCCACATATCCAACTTTTGGTGAGTGGCCCCATGTGCTAGGCATCTGCTAACACCTGCAGATCTGCGGATGCTGAGATGTGCACAACAAAATATCAGGAACAGCCAGTGAAGAACATTCAGGGACATAGGAGGCTTCTCAAGATATCTAGAGATACGTGCAAGTAGATGAAGGCTGACCTGATGGGAGGCCAAGCCCCCTGAGTTCCAGGCCCAGCCCTGTCATTAACTTGCTGCCGGGCAGGGGGGCTGTACACTATGCCCCTTCCATTTTTCTCTTTGCTGTGATTTCTTCCTCTATCACCTGAGAGGGGTGGGCCAGCTCGGAGGTCAGACAGACGCTATCCAGAGAAGAACCCCTGGATGAGGAGTCTTTTGAGTGAGAGGTTATGAAGCTCCAAGGGGGCAGGGAACAGGAGTTTCCTTGGTTTTTGGAAATTGAATGGGGACCAGAAGATTTTGGAAGAGCAAGAAAGAAGAAATAAAACCTGTCCCAGCCCTACCTTCCTGTGCCTCTTCAAACCATTGCTCTGCTTTTCCTACCTGCCTCCTCAGTCTCCAGACCTGGGGTCTCTGAGTCCAGGTAACTGACAAGGCTCCGGGCTCTTTGTCTTCCCTTCCCCCCCACCCCAGCCCTGCCTCCCTGCAGCTGTGATAACCCACACGTAGTACTTTGCCCTCTGGAATTTATTTTAAGGTCTTGGCTTGTTTATTTATTTTATTTAGAGATTTCTCGGTGCTTTGTGGGGAGGAATATTCGAATGGGGTGATTATGAAATACTATTTCACCTCGCTGTTCATTCACAACAAACAAAGAGAAATGATTGGTGATTAAAAATGCATTCTCTCTGCTTGTTTTCTTTTGTTTTACCATTATGGAAATATTATAAATACTGAATACTAATCTGGACCTGCAGGGACCTCACAGACCTTCCAGAAACCGAGGCTCCTGCTCTTCCTTGGGGCAAACTTATGCTGTCCTCCTTGGCCCCAAACCGTGGCTCAAACCCTCTCCAAAGCCCTAGCATTGCACTGACCCAGCCAGGAGGTCCCGTTACCTTGGGCATTCCCACTCAGTCCTCAATGGACGGGGACAAGAGTCTCTTCATCTCCTTGTCCTGGTGCCCTGCTTCAGCAGAACCCAGTCAAGGAGACCAAAGCTGTAAACATCAAGAGCACTTGATTAGTCCCAAAGTCACTACTGGTAGCTTTATTCCCCGACAGGCTGCCTAAGCCCAACTCCCTGCTTCCCCACTTCCTGGCCCATGTGACATTAGGCGAGCCCTCTCTGAGCTTCCATCTCTTCCTCCATAAGATAGAGGTGAAAATAGTACCCACCTCCTAGTCTCGCTCTAAGGATTAAAATGGGGTCACAGCATCTTATCACAGGGCCTGGCAAACAGAAGTACTCAGTGAACATTGAATCCTATATTGATTCATACACGCTCCCCTCTCTCCTGGGTCTCAGTTTCTCCCTCTGAAAGGGGACAGAGCTACGCTGACTGCCCTCTAAGTCCCCCCTAGCTCCAGTGGGGTGGAGCGGGGATGTCCTCACCCACCTTGACTCCCTCAGAGACCTTGGCTGCTTCCCAGGAACACAGACTGTGCCTGCTTGGAAGCTCAGGGCCTCCTACTTGGATTCTGCTTTCTACGGTTTCTTTCTGAGCCATAAAATGGGCACTTGCCCATTTATTTCCATCACAAACAAATAAATAAGAGTCGAGGGGCCTGATCCGATTCCGAAGTGTTACACTGAGTCCAGATAAACAGTGAGTCCCGTGGTGTCCACGCTCCTTTTATCTTTCACTTTATTTAACCAAATTAACCGCGCTCTGTGTCCCCTGCGTGTAAGTGTCTCTCTCTGTCATATAAAATACAATCACGCTTGCTTGCTACATGTTTCAGATACTTTATCATTAACATCAATTCCAGCCAAATTAGGAGTTTCTCCCAACATAATTGCCCTTCCCATTATCCAGCACTTTATTTTTTCAAAGCACTTTCCAACCATTAATTAGTTAACCCTTAGGACACCCCAGAGCTGAAGCTCAATGTCACCCTCCCTGTCTCCTAGCTAGGAAGAGGAGATGGGGAGGGTTCAGGTGGTTTGTTGGAAGTCACCCTGGATGTGGGGGATGGAGGCTCGGATGGGACCTTGGAAATCCTCCCTCCAGCTTGAGATCCTCAGTCTTGGCCTAGTCTGCAGCTGACCGTAAACTCATCGGCGCGGGTGGGGGTCCCCAACACCTTTAAATCCGACCTGAGGTGGCGGGGATCCCCCAAATGTAAAATCCCCTGGATCTTGATTCTGGCTGTCTCACCAAATAAAGGAGGGCACAGAATCAAAGTTTGGCTGGGTTATGGCACCTCCTTTGCTGGGTAAAGGAAGGAAAACAAGGCATTCATCAGACAAAGGGACAAACAGATGTCAGGACTATGCCCCAAACCGCAAGCACCCAATGAGTGCCTAAAAGGTGCCCAGTGACATGACGTCCCTCCTCCAGAATGTCATTAAGTGAAGGGTCTTTGGTGTGATGGTTATGGTGACTAACAACCAAAGTAAGGGAAGATTTGGGGGCTGTCTGGAAAGTTGAATCTCTTGGGCACCATTCCCAAAGTAGCTGCGGTTACCAACTGGGGCCCAACTCCCTGCATAACTCTGCCCACACTGTCCCTTCGCTGGCTCAGTGCAGCCACTGTCTTAGAGGGTCTCGAGCTAGGTGGGCAAGTTGTAACTTTGGAGCAAAACATCCTGGGAAGATTCAGGGGGAGCTATCTGGGAAAAACAAAATGATTAATTTCTTGGACAAGGTTCTGGCTCATCAAGATGAACTCTGCTTGCCGCTGCTAGGGATACACTGTTGAACCACCAATATTTTACATTTATGGCCTCTCCAGAGTCCTAACTTCTTTAATGATTTTTTTTTTCTTAAAATACATGAGCTGGCTCCCACAGGGACATTGCCAGGAACCTTCAGAGAGGTTTTCCAAGATGCTCGTGACCTCGGAGCCCAGTGGATTTCACAAGTTCTTTGGTTTCAGCAGCTCACCTTTCTTCGGCTGGTCTCAAAGCTAGGGCCATGGAGCCTAAGGTAGCCCTGGTAGATAGGGCACCAGCTGCCAGCCTGGGAACTTTCCCCACTCCCCTCCACATTTTTCATACTGCTCCTCTGCATGAAATCAGGACTGCAGAGAGCTCTTTCAACCCAAAGAATATACCTGCCAGAGCAGTAAAACAGTCCACCTTCCGGTCTCCACAGTCAGGGGTCCAGATCCCAGCCCTGCCATTTACGAGCAAGGTGACCTCTTGAAGCCTCAGTGTGTTGATTATAAAATGCAGTTGTTGGGAGAGCTGAGCGAGACAGAGGTCTTCACACAGTGCGAGGCTGGTAGTGAGGGCTCCATGTGCACAAGCTATCATTTTGGTCAAGGGGCAGATTGTAGGTTTCATTGTGAGTTTCATTCTCCCAACCTCCTGCTTTCATTTTGTCTCCATCTACTTTCTTTCAGGCTCTGAGTCTGAATATGTAAGCAAGGCGATGTGGTTAGATTAACACCCTAGTTCTTAAACTCTTCATTTTGCAGAGGGGAGTAGGCTTGTAAAGAAGGAGAATTCTAATTGGCCCCAAGTCTCCCACCTGCCGCCCAAGACGTGTGACCTTCCGGGTGGCCCTCATGCTTCAGGTTCCACTCCCTTGCCGGGTACCAGGAGAGCAGACCATGTCTGGGCCACCAGGGGTTGGGTCCCCAGCGCCTGTCCCAAGGACTTACCTGGTCACAGGTACTCCATTGCTGTCAGCCATAGACTTGAATTGTCCCTGGAACTATACTCTTTCTTCTGGGCTTGGATTTTTTTTTTTTTCATGTCTCTTAAACTTCTGGAACTCTGTGCTACAACAAGTAATAGACCCTAAACCACAGGGAGCTCTTTTCTCACTACTGTTGCCTTTCTTGTTTCACTTAAAAGGACTCTGCTACTCATTCTCCTCTAAGCATCACACGACATTCCTGCAATCATGCATTCATTTGTTCATTTATTTGCTCAACAAATATTTACTAAGTGTTGAGCACAGCTGACCTGGGTTTGAATCTTGGCTATATTGCTTACCAGCTAGGAGAACTTAGACAAGGGACTTAACCAGGCTGAGCCTGGTTTCCTTATCTGTGCAAGGGTAGGGAGTGCTGTCTTGTGGGTCTATCATGGATGGAGAAGTGATGAAATATGATGAATGCCAAGGGCTCAGCATGGTGCCTGGCACATAGTAGGCCCTGCATAAATGGCATGTATTTTTTTATCATGGGCACCACTCGGTGCTGGGTTTACAGTGGGTACACAGCTGCATTTGGTTCTCTGCTTGGGTAAAGGTTTCTGTAGGACCACTAGCCAATTGTGGCTCCTAAGTAATACACTTACTGAAGTTTTATGTCATGTTATTGATTTCCTGGTGATGCTGAGGGAGAATGGACAAGCCAAAGCACTAGAAAAAGAGGGTCAAATTTGGCCTTGCATGCCTGTGACTCCCCTGTTCTAAGGACCATCGACACCCTCTGTGTCCTTGAGTCCCTGAACCGAATATCAGAGCCCTCCCTAGTGGTCCCAGCAGCCCTGCCTAGAGCCTGATAAGGCACCAGTAGCCAAAGGATGGAGCCACCTCCCCAAGTGTGTCTTGTGGGCGATGCCAGGCTAGGATGGGACCATCCTGCCTGCCCCATAGCCCCAGTCCCATTCTACTGGGGCCACTGCTCCTCCTCTTGCCATTAATAGTTGGTGGGGCTCAGCCTAAGGCAGCCTCACTCCGCCCTTTTGAGATAGACACTGTCACCATCCCCACTTCATAGATGGCTAGACTAAGGCTTGGAGTGGTAGAAAGTCTTATTCAACAACTCTACGTCCCCAGCACCCAGGCCTAGGTCCAGCAAGTCCATTGTACAAACTTAAGAAATATTTGTTGTATAAGTGAAAATATAACCGAGAAGAAAGATGATAGCTCCTGTTAATCAGGGCCTGCCACGTGCCAGCCATGTTCTCTGGAATTTCTGCCTGCCACCTTGTTTAATCTCTGCAGCAATCTGTGGGTACCATCACCATCATTACCTTCGTACTTACAAATCTAGACCCAAGGAGATAAAGAGACTCAGTTGGGGGACACACAGGTAGCAGGTGGAGGGGCTGGGAGTGGAACCAGGCAGTCTGGCTGCAGAGGTACAGCAGAGGTAGAGCTCCTGGTGGATAAATAAATGGAAGGAGGGGAGCTGAGGGGTCCAGGTGCTCCACCCTGGGGGGCTCTCTCTGCCTCAGCAGCAGCTGGTGTCCTCAGCCTGCACCCAAGCAAGGAGAAGCATTTGCTCCACAGCCCGACTGCTCTCCCCGGCACATTCCCACCGTTACCTACACAGGGAATTAAGACTCAAATCCTCGTTTGACACGATGCAGGAGGATGCTAAGTACTTAAGCACTAATTAATTAGTGAGCTGTACCCGCTGCCACCAGCCGCTGGAGGAAACCTCAAACAGACCCCCAGAGCGCCAGCCACAGAGGCCAAGGCACCAGCCAAGCATGGGGACAGTGGGGAGGAAGGTCGTGCAGGCAGCCCCAGGCCCAGACTCTGGTGAAAAGGGGAGCCAGGCCAGCTCTGACCTCTGCCTTCCAGTCCTCAGACACCTGGGGAAGGCTGGAGCTCCTGCCATGCTGGGGCTCTGGATGCAGCTCCCTCCAGAACAAGCCTGTGTTTGTCTGACTTTGCAACAGGCTCTTGAAGGAAGGCAAGATAGCAGGAGCTGCACCAAGCCCCCACATCAGACCCAGTTTCTGGGGCCCTGTGGACCCGAGGGAAGTATCTAATTCCCCGAAAGCAGCTGGTGTATGTCTTCCGGGGCTGGGCCAAGAGGCAACCACAATTCACAAGCTGATAGTCAGAGCCCCCTAAAGCCAGCTTCACTGAGTGAGAACCAGCTCAGAGTTGGGTATGCCCCACCTGTCTTGACCTTGGTTTTATCACCTATGTCTGGCCAAGGTCAGTTTCCCAGATGGGGACGGTGGTAATTGAAACTGAGAGCTTTGGAATCAGACTGGATGTGATTCCCTGCGCTCTCTCTTTCTAGCTGCCTGACGCTGTGCAAGTCCCTTTCTAAGCCTCAGTTTTCTCAGCTATGAAATGGAACTAGTGGCTCTCCACAGCCCTGTTGTGGGGATAAGTGAGATACTACATGTAAGGCACCTCGTCTAGGTTCTGACCCACAGTAATCACTAAATAAATGGGCAGGAGACACAGTAATAATAATTATTATTACCAGCAGTGGCAGCATCTAAGGAATCTTCCGACAAGAATCCTGGAATTCTTTGAGCCCTGTAGAATGAATGGTCATACTGATTTGCTCAAGACTATCCCAGGTTTAGCACGGAAGGTCCCACGGCACAAGAAACCTCACAATCCAGCACAAACTGGGACAGTTGGTCAAACTCCCAGTTGCCCCAAAGACAAAGGAGAGGAGCCCCGGGCAGGACTAGTCTCCAAACTGCCTTCTTCCAAGTCACGACCCCCTCAGACCCCAGGCCCTGGAGTCCCTCCACAGAGGTGACTAGACTTAGGAAGGACCAATGGGGAGAGCTGGACTCCTGAACAGGCTCCGTGGGTGGTAGAGTCCCAGGCCCCTGAAGTTATAGTTCCCATAATGTCCCCAGCCTGCGTCAGCTCTAAGGTCCCGCCTCTGGCAGTATTTGCTTAACAACCAGCCCTGAACTGGCATTGTCCAGGACAAAAATGAAAAGCATTAGACTGGGGTTTGTTTTTTCTTCCCTGTCCAAATTCCTCTGGGCCCTTGGGAGGGGAGCCCATATCTTGGCACCGTCACCTCCAGAACAGACAGAGGTGGGAATGTGGACTCGGGGGGGTTGGTTTCTCACCTCTAGCTTGGGGTGGGCCCTTGGTCTTCCCAGGTGCTCAGGAGGGGAGAATATTTGGTTTAGCTAAATGGCTGTCGCCCCATGCACTCTTCTTGAAGCCTCACACCCATCCAGGGACATCTCAGTCTCATTTCACAGGTGGGAGGCTGAGGCTCAGGGCACCCACCGGAGCCAACATCAAAACCAAGGCCAGCAGGGGAGGTGGGAGTTGCAATTGCTATTTGGCAAATCAGGGGAGGCAGAGACATCCCAGAAATCGGCCTCCTCTTTTGTGCCTGCTCCTTAAACACCTTTATTGAGGGGTGAAGAAGTGGGTTGGAGGAAGGAGAGATGGGGGCTTTGCCTCTTTCTCCAGAGTCGACACCCACCTGAAACTGTAGGGTTCTCAGAGGGGGTGGCCGAAGGCACCTTGTGCCCAATGTCCATTTTCCCCACCCAAGCCTGGAGGTGGGGCTGTGACCCCAGACAGGACCCTGTCCCAGGTCCAGCCCCAGCACAAGTAACCCTATGAGTCCCAGCCCTTCCCCACACACACACACAGGAAGGGGAGAGCAGAGGCGGGCCCCTGCCCACCTGCCAAGGCTGGCAGCCTGGCATGCAAATGGGTGTGGCGCAAAGACTAAGTGTGCCCAGGGAGGGGTGTGAGTACATGAGCAGAGGCCAGGCAGGGCAGGTTGGCTGCTGAGGGGAAGGCAGGCAGATGCTCCCTGGGCCCTCCAAGTTGAACGATCACTCTGTGTCTTCCCCCAAACCTCAAGAAATCAACTTCTCTCATCTCTGAGTTCTAGGGCAGTGGAAGGAAACTGAGGCTCAGAGAGGTCACTTAATGGCGGAGCTTGAAGTCAAACCCAGGCCTTTCTCACTCTCAACTTGGTACACAATTCAGACCAGCCAGGTGGCTTCAAGAGACAGCATCGCGGTCAGACCTTTCGGATTCAAATCCTGACTCTCCCACTTTACAGCCATTGCATAAAGGTCTGGTCTCTGCCTCTGTTCCTTCGTCTGTACAGTGGGTCAATAATACTACCTCTTTACTGGGTTATCATGCGGGCAAAATGAAATAGTGTGTCCAAAGTGCCAGGCACACAGCAGGTGCTTGACAGAGGGTGGACCTTGCTACCCATCTGTGGTCAGAGTAACAGCATTATTTCTTTATGACGCGGGCTGCCTCTCTGAAAGCAGAAGGCTGCCTGGGGGCCTCCTGGACCAGGGGCCTTGTATCTCACTCTAACCTAGTCCCTCTGCAGCTCCCACTGCTGTTCTTTACAAAATATTTATTCTCAGCTCCCATTCTGGCCCATTCTAAATGCCTTGGTCTTGCCAGGACTGGTTGAGGCCATATTTACCTGTGGCCCGAGCAAGTGCCATCTGGTAGTCCCCACCCTCCTAGGCACCCACCATCCTTCCCTGTTCTACAGGGGGGTGGGGAGGGCACCCTAGTCTGCGGCCTGGAGCCAGGATTCTCGCCTCAGCTCATTCTCAAACTCTGGCAAGCCCCTCTCCAGCTCCGGGCCTTGATGCCCCTGTCTATAAGCCCAAGACAAGTCTGAAGAAGCCCCAGGGGCTCCCTGAATGCCTGAGCCAAGGACAGAGGAGCGGTAATTCCTATAGCCTCCTCCTAATGGTGGTGGCCCTAAACTGGCCCTGTTTATCTGCTGTCCTGGTCACAGCAGTCTGAGCCATTAGTCCCCTGCTCAAAGCCCATCAGAGATTCTCAGGGACCTGTAGGACACAAGGCTACATGAGGTCCTGCCCATGCAGCATGTGGTGTGGACCCCCTCTCTGGCCTTGCTCTCTACCCTCTGCTCTGGGGCTTCCCCTGTGGCTCCCTTGGTGCCCAGGCGGCCTTGACCCTGGCCTTTACTAAACAATCTTCCTGCCTGCCCCACCCCTCTGTTGTAAGGTCTCGAAAGAGACAGCACCTCCATGACTGTCATCCTGAGTCTGGTTCCACAACCCACCTCTAAGTCCCCAGAGACTCTGGCTTTTCCTGAATGTCAGACACCACCTGGTCCCTGCCCTCAGGCAAGGAAATGAAACAGGCTGGCAGGTCCTGCCCCATCCATTCAGCTCACTCTGCAGCCAGCAAGTTATTTATTGAGCATCTACTATGGATCAGCTGCCAGGGCTGAGCCTAGGGGCTTGAACCTCTAAGGACTAGCACCCCAGGAGCCAGGGGGTGTAGGGGAGGAGGAGCTCATGCTACTTACAAAAGAACTCTGGGAATGCACATGCGACCTCCTCTCCTATAGGCCTGACAGCACCTTCAAGGCCAGTACCATGTGTTAAGTTTTTATTTTTCCCCACCTCACAGAGCATGGCATTGGTCTTGGCGCACAGTAGGAGCTCAGCCAATGCAGGCTTCATGAGTGCCAGGCAGGAAAGACAGGTTGCTGTGGCCTAAAGCAATCAGGGAGGGCTTCCTGAGGGAGGTTCTGGGAGCAGTGCCTGGAAGCTCATGGAGGCTCAAAATACTTAAGAGGGAGCAAGATAGTGCTCTCCAGGCATAGTGGGCAGTAGGACAGCGGTGGGAGGGGAAAGAGGTGTGCAGTTGAAATGTCTGGACAAATATCGTGGGCGAGCCTGTGAATTACATGTAGGAGAAGCCAAACTGCCTGTCTGGCCACCACTACGCCTGGGACCTCTAAGTCCTTCCTGCTCAGGCTGGGGAGCCTGGGCCACAGTTCTTGTCCACAGGGAAACCAATGGCTGCAAAGACAAGGGTGCCCTCCCCCAGCCCTACAGCTTGGGGAGTGCCCTGGGCAGGGCTTGCCTAGGCCTGGCATTCCAGCTGCGCCCTCCGCCCTGGGACGTCCTGTACCCAGGAGGACCTATTAAAGGGACAAAGGTCCCCACGGGGTGCAGGCACCCCAGGCTCAGCCCTGGCAGCTGGCCTACGCCAGGGCTGCAGCAGGAACCCCCACTCTCAGCCCTACCACCTTGGGCCACAGAGCAGAGAGGGAGGAATCTGGGTCTTGGGTCCATCTCCCTGGGGGTAGAGCCACCCTGGTTGTGTGAAGATGGGATACTGCTTATGGGGGGGGGGCGCGGTATTTTCTAGCTGGCAGGGCACAGGCAGGGGGCAGGATGCACAGCACTTCAGAATCTAGACTCTGGAGTCCAGTCATCTTGAGTTCGAATCCTAGCTTTTCCCCTATCCAGCTAATGTGACCTTGGGCAAGCAACCTGAACTCTGAGCCTCAGTTTCCTCATCTCTGAATATGACAGGTTTGAGAACAGTACCGGTTATCCATGACTCAGTAAGGATGTGCCAAAGCCCTGCAGAGTGTGGGACAAGGCAGCACTCGGTAATAGGCCGTCCTCCCTCGCTGCTGGGACAAAGGGATGGACAGACGGACATCACAGTTTGGTCTTGGGCTCTTTCTGCAGGTCCTGGAGAAAAGGAAACAGCTTTGAGGCATTTTCATTCTGAAGGCTCTTGTGTGTACATGGTAAATAAATGTGGATGTCTTTTTCTCCCCCAAAAAAACATAAAGGGAAACAGCTTCGAGACACGTGTGGAGGTGGGTGGCTGTGCTCCCACCCTGGAGGTTCCCAGGGAGTCCACTAGGCATGGGGGTGACGGGGATGTCAGTGGAAACCCTACATGTTGGGGGCGGAGGTGGGGGCGGCTGCACGGAGCTGACCTCAGGCTTTTGTATCTCAGGATCAGGGTGTGGGGGCATCAGCTGTTAGAAAGTGGAGCCGGGTTTTATTACCACCGAATGTTATCATCCTTGATAAGAACTGGATTAAATGAGGAAGGGGAGGCAGAGGCAGGGCCAGGGAGGGTGGAGGAGAGAAGCAAAGTGCAGTGATGCCCTTGCTGAGCCCTTGGCTGTTCTCAGGGCTGTGGTCAGGGCCCGATCAAGGAGGAGCAAGGACAGGAGGGACTAACAGGTGAGCTTCCAGGCACCCAGCTGGCTGGTGATGGGAGGGCAGGGGCTTCCCAAGCCAGGGGCTCCCACACAGCCCCCCACTTGTTCTCCTCTGCAGCCAGTCATTGCCTGGGGCTGCCTGCTGAAATGACCAGAATGAGGGACGTAAGCCTGATGACCTTGGGCAAACCACAGCAACTCTGCCAGCCTCAGTGTCCCCATCTGTAAGCCATGTTGATGACTGCATGTCCACCACAACCCAGGGTGTGGAGTAAATGAGGTGGGGGAGGTGGAGCACCTGCCACACAGCCACAGCGCCGGGATACTCAGCAGCTCCAGTAATAACAGCAAGTATTATTATCACTCCAGCTGCTCCCCAGAAGCTCTGATGCCTCATTTTTGCCTGGTTTGCCCTTGTTCCTTTCTCTCTCCTCCCTGCTGTCACGGGTCCTGGCTATGGGACCTGCTGGCCCTCTGCCCCGTGCTGTCCAAAGCCACCTTACCCTTTTACCACCACGGGAGGCAGACAGGTTCAGTGTTCCCAATTTACTATTTGGGGAAACTGAGGCCCAGAGAAGAAGAAGAAGGGTTTGCCCAAGCTAGAATTAGAACTGAGGAGTCCTGGAGCCTGGCTGTCTGTCCAGGGCACTTCTGCATTTTTGGCCAGCCTCCCTGCCCCTGTGACACCTGGCAGGGATGGGGATCTGCCCTAGGAGGGCTCCAGACTTCTGGGGTGTCAGATCGGTGTGTGTGAGGGACCCCCAGCTCCTGAAACTCTCTGTGCAGGGGACAGGACTCCCCAGGATGGGCCCCAGAGGCATTCCTTGCCATCAGGGAAGGCTATAAAAAGCAACACTTTTCAGCCCCAGAGTGTGACCTGTGCAACTTCACAGAATCCAGCGAAAAACAGAGATAACCTTGGGGAGGTCCGACCTTCTGGAGGGGCGGGGATAGGAAGAGGACACCCCCCTGGATGCAGCTTGGCCTGGGGACTGGCCATGGGGGTGTGGTGTGAAACGAAACACAGAGCTTCTGGGAAGGCATTGGAATAATAACAATTGCTAGTATTATTAGAACTGCACAAGCCCTATGCACTGGTCCTGGAGCCCCCGAGTTCCCAATGCGGTAGATCCTGTGATCACCCCATTTGACAGACCCGGGGGACTGAGGCTCAGAGGATACCAAGAAGTTGTCCAAGAGAGGAGAGGAACTGGACTTGGCAGCCCCATCCCACTCAGCAATCTCCTTATTTCAGCCCTTGCAATAGCCTGGGCTATTCATGCCGCAGCCCCCTCCCTGACAAGTTGTTACCTCTCACCAGAGGGCTTGTCCCTTCTCTCTACCCATTAGATGGTTCCCAGAATTCAGCAAGGATGTCATCGCCTTAGACGGGCTTCCCCAGACAAGTTCTTCACTCAGCACATGTTTATTTGGCACCTACTGTGTGCCAAGCACTGTTCTGAGTCCTGGTGACACAGCAGTGAACAGAACTAACAAATTCTCTGGCCTCGAGGGGCAGAGCGGATCATTGAACTCTAAGCTTCTCTAGCCCGGGGAGCGGCCCTCCCCCTTAGGGAGGTATTGCCACGTGTTACAGGGAGATGAAGTCATGGGATAAACCTGGCGCACCATCCCAATACATCAATTTCTTGTTTAAATTGGAGGGGGGGGGGTGGTCGGGTGCAGCGTTTTATTTAAGCAACACAAATCTGTTGTGGGAAGGCACAATCACACATAAATTTTCAAAAGAAACCCAAAACTGAAGGGGTCCCTTGGTCTTCACAGTCAGCACACACACCCCCTACCCCACCCCTCCGCCACTAGGAACGGCCCTTAGTGATACCATGAGACCTCATGTCCTGGTGATCTAGCTGTCACAGGCTGAGAAAGCCAGGCCTTCAAAGGATCGAGTCAGGGGCTAAGTGATTCTGGGCTAAGCCCAAGCAGGGGAAGTCAGAGGAAATGGAAGCCAGGAACCAAGTGTTCCAGTCAGGGCTCTACCCCTGTCTGCTGTGTAACCTCGGGCAAGCCACCGCACCTTTCTGAATCCGTTTTCTTGTAGGTAAAATGATAGCTTAGCTCAGAGCTTCCCTGAGGTCCCAGCAGGCCCTAGAAACCTAAGGTCACGCACACTGGCTTTGCCAGAGCCACCCAGCTCCGCGCCCTCTCCTAGCCTGCCTTCCCTGGGTCTCCCCTCCCTGCTCCTGCCCCTAACATTGTCATTGTCATTGCAGCGGGTCTCAGTGGTGCCTACTGCCCAAGGCCCAGCTGAAGACAGCCACATTGCCCGACCCCACCCCAGGCTCAGAAGGAATTAAAAAGAGAGGCAGAAGGAAGGTCACATTTCTCCTTGGCCCGCTGCCTGGTTTTCAATAAGCCTGCTGCCTAATTTTCCTGGGTGGCACTTGCCTTCTTGGCAACTCTCCCTTCTTTCTTAACCGTCTCAGAGGAAAGGGCTATCTCACTCCTGTCCCCCTCCCCTGGTATCGTGACCTGGAGTTCCTCCTGCCGTGCCACTGCCTCTTTGCTGCCACATCCAGCCCACGTCTCCTTTCCTGGCGTCCCCAGGGGTAGAGAACCATGGCTCAGACATACCCAGACTTGATGAATAACACAAATTATGCTCATTAGCATTTATTGAGCACTTACTGTGCCAGGCACTGTGAACTCAGTGACTTCCCCCAATAACCTTGACAGGTAGAGACCCTTCTTCTCACCTCGGGAAACCAAAGCTCGGAGATAGTAAGTGGTAGAGCTGGGGATCAATGCCACTAACCACTATGCCTTGTGCACTCATAGAAGACTCTTTGAATGCCTTTTCCTGGCTAAGGGTACTCCCTGACCACCCTCTCCATACTCACACTTGTCCTCTAGATCTTTTTTTTTTTTTTTTTTTGAGACAGAGACCCCCTCTGTTGCTCAGGCTAGAGGGCAGTGGCATTAACCTAGCTCACAGCAACCTCAGACTCCTGGGTTCAAGCAATCTTTCTTCCTCAGTCTCCTGAGTAGCAGGGAGTACAGGCACCAGCCACGACGCCCAGTTCATTTTTTTTTTTTATTTTCAGTAGAGATGGGGCTGGTCTTGAACCTCTGAGCTCAAGCAATCCTCCTGCCTTAGCCTCCCAGAGTGCTGGGATTATAGGTACAAGCGCCTGCACCCAGTCCTGTCCTTTAGATCTTTCCCTGTTGGTTCCAGAATAGTGTTTTCCTTAAGGGTAAGGGGCCAAAGCCCCCAACACAATGCCCTTGAGGTAATGCACTCTGAAGGGCCCAAGCCATTTTAAAGCTGAGGGAGGTAAGGCTGCCCAGGTAGGACTTCTGGGCCCCAAGGTTGACTTCTGGGGACCCCACGGAGCAGGCTTCTTCCTGGGAGTGAGGTCAGCTAAAGACAGGACCCAGGGGAAATTCAGATGCTTGGGAAAGGGTGAGGAGAGTCAAAGTCTTCATGGGGACCCCCCAGTCTGGGATAGGCAGGGCAGAGAGGTGATGCTGGTAGTAAATTAGTCCCCACTGTGGACTGAACTCTCCTGTGGGCAGAGATCCGTAGAGAGCAGGAGAGGGAAAGGAAGGACTTGCCCTTGGAAGTCAAACTCAATGTTCCAGCTAGATGGGGGGAGATATGGACCCTCCCACCTCCGTGCTGCCCCACCCCACCCAAGAAGGAGCAGCAGACTCTCCCCAGAACCCAGTCCTCAGCAGGTGCCAATGGGGCACCTGGCCTGTGATAAAAACCCTGCAGTGGCAATTGCAGTGATCAGAGGAGAGAGAGAGCGAGAGAAAGAACGAGAGAGAGAGAGAGAAAGAAAGAAAAGGAGAAAAAAAACCCTCTAGTGCCTGACATTCTTTTTAGGATGCCCATAAAAAATAATATGACCTGTAAAATCTGCAAGCTGCTTCCCAGCCTGTGGCGCCAGGCCCCACACCCCACTCCCACTCCCAACTCTACTCTCCTGCCCCCAGGCCAAGGCACTGCCCTGGGTGTCCCACGGCTCAGGCCCACTAAGCACCAGGGGACCAGGCTGGGAAGGGGAGGCAGCCTGCCCCAAACCACCATGGTCTGGTGAGGTGGACAGAGGTGGTGAGGCTCCTTCCCACAGGTCCCCTCCTCCCTCTGCACCCCCCTTTCCCGGGCCCTCAGGTTAGCCAGGCTGCTGCTGCCAGGCTGGGGGGCGGGAATGTGCTGGGGCAGATCCCAGCTCTCTTCTCTCTCAGGTGAGTCACCCCGTGGGAGTGTGTTGATGAATCTGAATCCTGCTTCTTTGTTTTCAGCTCCTGGGAATTCAAAAATTGGGGGCAGGTACCCTGTCCCCTGGGTCTGCCACCAGGCAGGGTGATGAGATGAGAGTCAATAGGCCTGGGTTGTAGTTTCAAACTCATCACCAATCGGCTGCTTAGAATCTGTTAAGTTCTGGACAGCTTTGGGGCCTCAGTTTCTGTACCTCTAAAATGGGCATAAAAATCCTGCTCTTTGTAATTTTGCAAAAAGGTAAGAAAGTAAAAGAATATTTCATAGCAAGTGCACTTCTTGGGATAATGACAATAATCATCATTTATTGAGTACCTACTGTTTGCCAGGCACCCCTAAGAGGTTTATGGTTAACCTTCCCAATAACCTATGAAGCCTATAGATTATTATCTCTTTTTTAAAAGGAAGAAACCTTAGAGAGGTTAAGTAACTCGCCTGAGGCCATATGACACATACACCCAGCTACCAGGCTCCCTGGCAGCCCACAGAAGGAATTAAGGACACCCCTGCAAATGCCAGGCGCAGTGATCACTGGGCTGGCTGAGTCCCTCCCTGCCCTCTAGGTTGGGGACAGTGCAGGAGCATTAAAGCAGGTGTTCCCCTCTGCCTCTTCCTCTTCAGATGACCCACCCCTGCCACAGTCTTGAGGAGACTCACAGCAGGGTCCTCCCCTAGCCATCCACCTACAATCCCAACTACCACAGGCATTCTGGTCTAACTCAGAAAGGCCCTAGCTTCTCCTAGCACCTTTCCGTGGGTGGATGGAGCGGAACTCTGTGTCCCAAGCCCCAGAATTACACACGTCATGGCCGCAGAGCCTTCCAGATCAGCAGATCTGCCTCGGGAAGGGCCTGACCAGCTGGGTTTCCCAATTTCCTAGACTCTCAGCCTCATCCCAGCCGGGAGAGTGGGTACTTCCTTAGGACCACACAGCCTCCTGAGGTCAGGCCTTGGGAACACCATTCTTTATAGGGCTGGAGTTAGGGTTAGAGTGAACAAATCTGAGCTCTGCCCCAGCCTCCTCTCAGCCCCTCTCCTGGGGCTC
This sequence comes from Arctocebus calabarensis, assembly GCA_963573935.1. NCBI lineage: Eukaryota > Metazoa > Chordata > Mammalia > Primates > Lorisidae > Arctocebus > Arctocebus calabarensis. Next base: position 42,218 of record CAUYON010082919.1, read on the forward strand.
ATCTGACATTTCCAAATGCTCCTATTGGGCAATGAGGCAGGGCTTGAAACACTCTACCCCAGGCAGAAACCTTTGGCCCAGTGTTTCTGTCCCTTCCTCACGTTTTCCTAAATGCTCTTATTCACGGGTTCCAATTCCCAATGTGCTCAGGAGAGCCACTGTCCCTCTCTGTGTCCTCACAGTGACAAGTTAGCAATGACATTGGTGTCATATGTCAAGGGTGAGCTATGCGTGGGGCACTCTCCACACAGGTGTTCATTTTGCCTCCGTTTTACAGATGAGGGAACTGAGACTCTGAGAGGTCAAATGGCTTGCCCAAGGTCATGAACACAGCTAGTCCTTGGCAGATGCAGAATTGACACCCTTATCTACTCGGCACAGAGGTTCACAACCACCCAGGTTCTTTCCAATTCCACCATCTGTGAGTCTCTTCCGATGCTGTCTCACCCAGAATAGCCTGCCACATAGCTCTGAAGAGTGTCCAGTGAATGCCTACCGAGTGGGTTGTGAGTGCGTGCAAGCATAAATGGATGAATGAATCAAAGAATGAATAAATGAATGAATGACTTCAACATTCATGATAACCACGAAAGATGGGCAGCATTAGCTCCAAGCAGTCGATGAGGAAACTGAGGCTCAGAGAGGGAAAGCAACATGCTTGAGGTCACACAGCGAGTTGGAGGCAGAGATGGAAAACCAGAGCCACCCAGCTGGCCACCGGCTCTTCCCACCTTGCTTCTTCCTCCATCGTCCCAGCCGCACTCTGGGCTCAGCTCTGCCTCCCATCCCTGAGAGAAGCAGCGGGCACAGTGTCTTTAAGCTGCCCTTTGAGAGACGAGCCGAGGAGGGGGCTAGGGAAGCATGCAGGGCAGGGAGCCCAAACTCGTCTGTCTGAGATGGGGTCAGTGCGGGGGGTCTTTCTCTGCAAGCACTTACGGCACAATTGATGGGAGAAACGCTCATCAAACGAGGGACAAATCATAAAGTTCGGGAGATGGAAATTAGGCACGGACAAACGATCCAGGTGCAGGGGAGATTTATGGGGGAGGCTGTATTCTAGCTAATGATTTCTGCTAATGATTCTCCGAAGTGTACAGTGGCACAGAGCCCACGCTCCATGGGGTGACATGAACCCTGCGGGCCGGATGAAGGACGTTCCTAGGGAGATGGCAATGGCCAGGCATGGTGGGGGACCCCTAAACACAGGGTCCCCCGGGAGTGATGGGAGGAGACGGGGTTCTTGGGATGTGAGTGCGCCCTGCCAGAGATTTATCGCTCGACCTGGCTCTTCGGCCCTTTCTTCACTTGCCCTGAAAGTACCTCCCTGCCTGGCAGCTCCAAGTGTTGGCGGGCCCTGTCTGCTGCTGACACACACATTTTCCAAGCCCACCCCATCTTTCATCTATCAGCACCACCGCCCCCGACAGACACAGGTTTCTGGCTGCAAATGGTCCTTCCCTGCCCCCGTTCTCCTCCCCTCTGTAAGAGCTTCCCCTCCAAAAGACCACTTACCAGCGCCCCCAACTTCATACCCTTCTCTTCTACCCTCAACTTTCAGTGTCCCTGAAGCTGCCACCCCAGCCAGGGACTCCCCCAGCATCTGGTCCCAAAGCACTCAGTCCTCCTCCGTTTTCCTCCATCACCAGTACCAGGGAGTCTGACCCTCTAGGCTGGGACAGTTCCTCCCGAATGTACCCTAAATCCTGCTTACTCCGACCTCCTGCCTGTGCAGTGAAGGGCCCTCAGGGGAGGGGAAGCCTCTGCCCTTCAGATCCCCAACCAGAAAATGTTCACAGTAGTTAATTCACGGGGTCAAATTCCCAGGGAACAACATTGGCTTCTTAGAACCTTGATGTGTTTTCTAAGCACTCTGCAATGAAAATGTGGGGGTGATTTGTAAGTGTAGGATAAAAATGGGAAAATTGCTGCGTGTGCAGATGGAGGGACGAGGGTATCAGGGTTCCTGTACGCCCCTGTCCAGACTGCTCCTGCCTTGCTGGGACAAAGCCTCTGTCCTCTGCCTCATTTTATGTCCCTGTGCTGGGCCCTACCAAGTCTCCCCAGCCCGGCACTGAGCACATTCACAGAGTTTCTCGCTGAGGCCCTGCCAAGCGAGTTCATTCTTTTCCCCATTTTTTGATTGAAAAGTTGAGGTTCATAGCAATGAAGAGAGTAGCTAAGTCCTCGTGTTTAAGTGACAGGGCGGTGCTTGAATCTGGGTCCCTTTAATTCAACCCATGTTTCTTCCACTGCATTGAACACTCTGGGCTGCCTGAACCCGCTTAGATGCTGTCCTTGCAAGCTGAGTCCCTCTAGGCAGACAAAGCAGGAAAGGAGATGTCTGTTGGCAGGAGGGGCCAGGAGAGAAAAGCAAAAATGGGGGTGGCGCCTGTGGCTCATCGAGTAGGGCGCCGGCCCCATATACCAAAGGTGGTGGGTTCAAATCCGGCCTCAGCCAAATTGCAAAAACAGAAAAATAGCCGGGCGTTATGGCAGGCACTTGTAGACCCAGCTACTCGGGAGGCTGAGGCAAGAGAATCCCCTAAGCCCAGGAGTTGGAGGTTGCTGTGAGCTGTGTGACGCCACGGCACTCTACCGAGGGCGATAAAGTGAAACTCTGTCTCTACAAAAAAAAAAAAAAATGGGGCCACTGACTGCCTGACCAAGGAGGGCCAAGCCTGAAAGGATTTCAATGTCCATCCTTAAGGGATTGGTTAAATAAAGAGTCGTGGCAGGAATTTTATGTGGTCATTGAATGCAACTTTCATGGTCCTGGCATAGAGAAACATTCAGAAGACGTTGTGAAGTGGAAAAGGTGGTTTCAAAACAGTTTGAGGCACACAACACACTGTCACAATAGCTACAGTGGTCTCTTTCCCCAGCGTCAGCAGTGGGGAGGGAGGATTTGGGGACCTTTATTTTCTGTGTGGTCTGAACCTCATCCAACAAATATATGCGAACTTAATAGTCAGAAGCTGGTAAAATCCAGCAAAGCTATTTTCATTTGGAAAACAGAGGGTAAGAAAGAGGCAATTCCCAGGTTGAGGCCTCATCCTTAGAGGGCCCATTCATGGCCACCCTTGTCCTTCGTCCTCTGAGTGTCTCTTCTGACAGCAGACACTTGCACTGTCACCTTGGAATTCATCCTCTCCCTATGCCCCTGACAGCCCCACACCTCCCTGGCCCACCCGCCACCCCCTCCGGGTATGATCAAAGGCCAAAGTGAAAATGAGATCTGAAACTTCAGCCTGGAAAGGCAACGATGCTCTGATGCTGGATAAGGAGGGATCACCGCTCACCAGCTGGGTGCCCCCCCCACCCTGGCACCGCCCTTTTCCCCTCTGTCACCTCCCTGCCGTGTCTCAGACCCTGGTTGGGGGAGGGCAGCAGCTGCCAATGGATATGGCTCCAGGACCCCCACCCACCCACTGCTCTAGAGCAGACTGAGGAGCCTGCTGGGGGGATCCCCTCCCCTACACTGCCTTTAGTTCCTTTGGATTCAGGCAGTGTCTCTAGAAGTTTCCTCAGATGGAGTTTGCAAGTTCCTGGAGAGTAGCAACCCATTAAAATGGCTGGATGCAGTGATCAGATCAGCTACTGATGGGCTGGAACCTGGGTACAGGTTGGATGAGGTTCAGACAAGTCAGTACCCTGGGAACCAGGTGGGAGCTCATGGGACGGGATCGGGGGTACTCCGAGAGCGGGGAGGACTCTTAGGGAGTTAGGAGACAAATTGCACAAAGCATGTGTGGAAAGATTGGGAGCTCGGGCATCAGTGCAACCCAGTTAAAATCCTAGCCCAGCCATTCCTGGCTCTGTAACCGGGGGTGAGCCACTTAACTCTGAACCTCCTTTTCGTCATCCCTAAAATGGGGATAATAATAGTAACAACTTCACCTGAGAGGAATTAGAGGTAATGTATGCAAAGCAGCTGGTGATTGGTAAGTGCTCAATAAACGGCAGCTAGTGCTATTGTTACTGCACTTAGAGAGGAAGAGACAGAAGGCCTTGGAGGACCATAGACCTTGTCTAGGATAGGAGAGATCGGGGGCTGAGTAGTCACTGTGTCATTCTGGCCCACCCAGGGACTGGAGGAGAGAATGAGGACGGGAAAAGGAGAGGGAAGGAGAGGCACTGGGGAGATGGCAGAGATAAATATATGTCATGATCTTGGCCCATCTGGGTCACCAACTGCACCCCAGGAGTGATGACTCAGCTGCTGAGGTGTCCCCACCCAGAGACTGGTCCCACAGGCTGTGGCTCAGGACCACTGACACAGCACGCACACATTGGGGCGGCCCACAGAGCAATGCCCAGGGTCACACACCCACCTGAGGGCTGAGGCACCCTTGCCACCTGACCCCTTCACACCTCTGCCCCAGAGCCAGTCAGCTGACTCCCCCGAGGGAGGGCAGGCCCAAAGAGATCAAGGAATTTTCTGGGGCTATAAGGCAAGGCCTATTGAGGTTCTTCCACTTCAAATCCTGAGAGGTCAAATCACTTGCCCAGGGTCACACAGATTGGACATAATAGAGCCAGGAAGCCCAAAGCCTGCCCATGGCAGCAGGCACGGCTGGGAACTGACATTGGTGTGAGCCCCAAGCCTGTTAACCCTAAGACCCAAGAATGCTCAGAAGAAGCAGCTCTGTGAGCTGAGTCCCCTCAGAGGGGACTGCCCAGAGGCTCCTGGGGACCAGATTCATGGGGCGTTTTTACAGCAGGCCTTACCCCTGGGAGTAAGAGATGAACACTTAACCACATGCCCTGGGGCCCAAGCCTCCCCAAATGCCTCCCCTTCCATGGGGAAAGCCTTCCCTTCTCCTTGCCTCGGGTCCCAACTAAACCCTATGTAAATGCTCTGGCCTCATCCAGGCAGCTCCCTGCCCTCTGCACCTCCTTGAGCCATCTGACCCTCTGTCCCAGTGCCCCAGAATTAGCATCCCTGCCTCTGGGTGGCTGGTAACTCCCTTCACCTTTTTTCCCCCTGACTTTGTGTGTGTATATACACGTGCTTCTTCACGGGGTTTATCAGCATGTGTATCGATCCAGCTAGGCTTTAACTGTGATGGCAGTGACTATATCATCAATGCTCCCCAACACACTACCCAGGATAGGACTGGACCCACAGCGGAGGGTCAGAGGGTTCCAGCAGTCTTGAGAATCACAGATAAGAAGGCACCGAGAGCAGCCGAAAGTACTCCGAGCAGCCTTGCTATAAGCGAAATTGACTCTTGACATACTAACCTCATATACTAGGAGAATAATCCACTTTACAGAAAGTCTTTGCTTTGGAGAAGGATGCTCGGCAGGGGTCCTTTAATCAATCCTGGTACCTGCAAGATGGATTTATTTACCGACATTCAGCTCACCTGCCCTGCTCTGAGAGGTGCGCTGGGTCCACCACCCTGAGAAGCCCACATACCTGTCTGCTCTGCCTACGCCTCTGGTGTGGCCTTCAAGGCCTTTCTCAATTGAGCCCTGGCTGGCCTTTTATAACAGGTGAAAAAAAAAAAAAAAAGAAAGAAATAGAAAAACCCAATGGTGATGATATTGGCTGACATTGCCTGAGTGTCTACTGTAGGTCACCTGACATATGTCATCACCTCATTCATTCCCCAGGTGACTCTGAGGGTATCACTTGTCCTCACTTTAGAGAGAGTGATAGAAAATCTGAAATGTCCTAGAAAGAAGCTGGAATTTGAATTCAGGTTATCAGGTGCTCAGTACACATTCCTAACCACTAGGTACTACTGTCCCCCTTGAGGCAGCCTCTCCTAGACAACCCGAACCTTGGCACATGCAATTCCCTGGCCTGAAAGTTTTTCCCCTGCCTGTCCCAACTCCTACTTACTTTTCCAGACCCAGCTCAAATGTCTCCTCAACTTTGCTGTACAGAATTAGTTCTGGTGGCCCTGAGTTCAGATCCTCCTGGGGTCAAGGGCATGGCCTTTGGATGGCCCATGTCTGTCTGCCATGACGAATAGGGCCCCATGCACTCTGTCAGAATGTATTAAAATCATTCACTCAGTCAACCAATATTCATGAAACCCCTACTATGTGCCAGGATGTGGGGCGAACAAGTCAGACAAGAGCCCAAGCCTGCAAGGCACAAATCCAAGAGTGAGAGACATAATGCGCGCGTTAAGCCACATGTGAACCAGATAATTTCAGGTAGTGATAGATCCCGTGAAGAAACAAAGTGATGTTCTAGAGAGATCCTGAGCAGATGCCACTCTGGCTTCTACCAAAGCGAGTCCTTCTTCCAGCCCGACTGGCTCTGTCTCATGACCAGCTGGATCTGTCACTCACTCATTCATTCATTCATCTGCTCACTCATTCACTGAGCACTGACCATGCCAGGTGCTGTCTCTCAGCACCCTGGGACCCTCAGGGAGGCAGACCTGCTCTGAGTCCCAGCAAATCCAGGGAGACTGAGGCCAGGGGAGGGAGAGCTGGGGGGCACATGGTATAGCACATTTCCACTGCCTCTGATCAGTCATGCTTCCTAATTCAATAAGGTGAGAAGGAGCATAATTTGATCATATTTGTTTTGCATCACTGCAAAAACAGAAAATGAAGGGCTGCAGAACCGCACCAATTTACTTCATCTGACCTTGATTAAAAGAAAATTAATTGTCGCATCTCTCAGGATATCACAGGCAGCAGCCAATGGCTCTCCAGGATACCACAAAGAGAGGGAAAGAGCAAGAGATGCTCCATGCCCTTTTTTCTAAGCACCTCTAGCCAGGCTGGCAGCAGAGAGAGCCAGGCTGCTGGGGCCTGATGCTGCAGAGGAAGCTGCCCTGTGAGCCGCTCCTCTTCTCTCCCATCTACCCTGGGTTGCATCTCCCCCACCCCACCCACTACCCAGAGAGGATTCTGAGGGCTGGAGACCCTTTCCAGGGCTCAGCAGGGCTCTTGAAGCCCTCAGGGGCTCCCCCTTCTCCCCAGGGCTGGCAGCTTGAGGATGAGCCCTGGGAGGTTGCCCCCCAGACAGCCAGGGCCCCTCAAGCTTGCCTGACCCCACCTCTGGCTGCCCAGCCCCAGCTCTGGGAGGGAAGGAGGCGCTGGGTGAGCTGGGTGGGGGGAGTTGTCAGTGGGGAGAGCAGCTCATGAAAAGTTAATGCCCCCTTGCAGGTTGTTGATTTTTGTTTGTTTTTCTCTTTTTGCCAGAAGAGAAGCCTCTTTCATTAGCCCAGACTGTCATTACCCGGCATTAAATTTTCATAGAGCGGGCGGGAGGCCGGGCAAGGGGAGGCAGGCAGGGCAGGCTGGGGGCTCCCTGGGCTGGGCCTGCTGGGGCTGAGACCAGCTCCCTGGTTCCCGTCTGCACTCTGCTGGGTCTCTATGACAGTAACTGCTTTTGTCCACAGTCCACGGTGTGGTCAGCATGACCCAGGGCTCCAGCCTTTAATCCTCATGATGCTCCCGTGTGCTGGGGTCTGTGATCACCCCCATTTTGCAGTTGAGAAACTGAGGCTCAGAGATCTTGTGTCTCTCAACCATTACTGCCAGAGAGTAGTAGCATCACTGGCCTTCAGAACATGCTCTTGCCAGAGCTGAGAGGCAGAGGGAGGCAGAGGAGGTCATGGGAGCTGGAGAATAGGGGAGGTGGCCCCAAGCAGGCAGGGATTCGGGGGCACTACTGGGGGTGCTTTGCCCTGGGGAGCAGCAGGAGTCTGGACCTCCAGCCTCACTTCCAGGAGGCGAGTGGGTGGCTCTGCGAGGCGAGTGGGTGGCTCTGCCAGGCGAAGGTCCACACAGGCAGAGCCTGGGACTGCCAGGCAGGTGTCCAGGCCTTCACAATGGTGCACCTGGTGTGGGCGCCAGGCCCGCCCATTCAGCCCAGAACAATCACAGCCGCAGCCGCCTGCCCAGCGGCCTCCAGGGGCGGGAGGACAGAGGGCAACGGAGCAGCAGATGGGCCTCCTGTGTCGGGTTTCCAGCCTGGGGTGGGAGCCTGCCTGCAAGGAGAAGGCAGAGGAGGGGTCAGCTCCTCTCCAGCCCCCAGCAGCTCCTCTGGTAACCCCCCCCCACCCCACTGCCACCTAGAGCAGGCCAGAGGGGGAACACAGGCCTGAGGCCAGGATTAGGCTGGGGATGGGGTTGCTAGCAAGCTTCTTGTAGGTCTAGGGAATGCCCTACTCTAGCAACTCACAGAACCTTCCCGAGCCTCAATTTTCTCATCTGTGAAATGGGTGCCCATTTACTGAATAAATACTAAGCACCTGCCCCATTTTGGTCTCTGCTTTGGGCACCAGAAGAGCAGCAGTGAACAAAAGCATGGCAGATCCCTGCCTGGTCGAGCTTGTGTCAAGAGACACAGGAGAATGAAGACACAGGAGTGAAATATAACCAGGATGAAGAGGGCAGTGGAGAGGAGGTTGGGCCGGGGGCTGCAACTTGAGATAGGAGGTCAATCTCGGAGATGGAGGGTGAGCCAGGCAGATCAGGGTGATAAACATTCCAGGCAGAGGGAACAGCAGGTGAAGAGGAGCTTTGTGGGGCTGGAGGAGGAGACACAGGTACAGCAGTTAGAACAGGGCCTGGTCCAACACATGTTCAAAACTGAGATGTTTTCGCACCCCTGTGTGCCAGTTTATGTGTCTCACCACCCCTGTATCCTCTGGGCTCCTGAAAGGTAGAATCGTTATTCCATTATACACATGAGAAAACTGAGGCTTGAGAAGGGAGGGGATGTGTCATGCCCCACGTGCTAGGTGCTGTGCTCTCCAGTCCCCAGTGAGAGGTGAGGAAGGGGTGCAGTCAGCAGGATCCCAGGCTGAGACTCCTGCCCAGAGCTCTGTCCATTCAATCCCAGAGAGAGAACAGGAGGGGGATTCTGAGGACAGATGCTGCATAGCTGGTGCCAGCCCACCATCTTTGCATGGGGGGCAGGGGTGGGTGGGTCACTCTAAGCTGGGCTTCAAGGTACCAGGGGCCTGTGGGATAGAGACAGGGGGACCTGAGAGAAGGGATGGAGGAGATTCCAACCCTCTCATGTTCTAGAAGGGGACACCAAGGCCCAAAGAAAGCCTTTGGAGAAGCCCCTGCCCACCTCTGGCCTTGGTGACTGCATCTGTGCAATGGAGCTGGGGCTGAAATGGGTATAAGGTGCCAACCCTGCCGCGGGGTGGGGGTAAACCCCAGCCACGGAGGGACAGCCTCAGGGATCAAGCGGGAAGAGTCTCTTCAGGAGACTACCGAGGGCCCTGGCTCTGGGTGGCTGGGCTGCAGAAGGCCCTGAGGAAGAGCTCCCAGGCATGGGGGCACATAATGGTGTACTTAATGGGGGTGCAGATGCAGACCAAAGAGAGCCTGGAAAGACAGCTGCCCACTCTTCAAACTCCACTATTATAGTCCCACTTCCATGGGTGACGTGTCCAGAAGCCTGTGAGCTATTCTCTGGACCTGGAAGTGGGCAGCAACCCTCCGAAGGTGGAGGTCGTGGGTTCTAGGTTCAAACCCAGGATCCTCCTCTTACTAGTGCCTGAGTCTATGTGGCCTCCCAGGCCTCAGTTTCCTCATCTATAAAATGGGAAGAATAATAGCAAGGGCCCAGGCTGTTGAGGTCACTGAGAGGACTTAATGAGACTGTGCACAGAGGCCTTCAGGCTGGACCAGGGCACTGCTATTAGTTTGCTGAGCCAGGAAGGGGCATCTTGCCTGTAGTAGAGTCATAGGGAGGCAGCCAAGGCTTGATAGGTTCAGGGGATTACTCTAAATTCACACTGCTATAATAGTAAGGGACAGAGTCAGTTTGAACTCCATCCCACCTCATCCCTGGGCTCTCAGCAGTCTCTGGGGTGCAGTGGTGGAGGGAACACCAGAGAGGCCAGTAGGGTGGTTTGGGCACAAGGAAGCAGCTTCTAGGTCCCTCTGAGACCCAGATGGCCCCCAAGGACCCCTCCCCAGTAGGTTCAGGGCCTGACAGTGCCTACCTTACTCTTATTGGCGGCACCAGTAGGCAGCAGGTGAGGGCAGAGGGGACACCTCTCCCCCTTCCAGTCACCCTGAGCTTGGCTGGGTTCCTTCCCTGCCATCTCCCACTTGTTCATTCTAGGAACAAAGGCAACACGGCACATCCCCACTTCCTGGCAGTGCTGATTACCTAATTCTCTACCCTTCAATTACAGCTTCCTGAGGGAGGCATTATCCTGGGAGCTCCCGCCCACCTGTCCCAGAGGCTGCCGGGGGTGTTTGTGGTAGGGGCTCCCCATCCTTCAGGGAAGCCCACAGGGTGCCCTGCTGGCACTGGCCCCTTGGACTCTCCAGTGGACAGGATCCTAGACTCTTGGCCTAGATGGGATACAGGTTCAGGGCTCATACACGGTCAAGGATAGGCACATGCAGGCTTGTATCTGGGATTATGTTAACACTTGTAAGTGATCCATCTGCATGAACAAGTGTGTATAAATGTAGAAATACAAAGATATGGATGTATATATCGACAGTGTGTAAGAGTGAGTGTGTGCAAAGCTGAATGTGTACAATGAGTCTGTGAGCATATATGTAGGTCAGTAACACAAATGATTGCCTAAGTCAATATGTAGGTGTGTGCAGGTGTGTATAGATTTGTGTGTATTTGTGCATGGGTTAAGTGTGTGTTGGATTGGAAAGAGTGTGCAAGGTTGTAACTGAGTGTAAGTGTGAGTTAGTGTGAGTGTGGACAAGACCAGCTGAGGCTGGGGCTGGGCACAGGGGACCCCCACTCCCAAGCATGGGAGGTGCTGGGCCTGGCTGCTCAGAGAGGGCTGGGGGATGGTGGATGGCGATCCCAGGTAGGGATCTCGGACCGCCAGCCCCCTTCCCACTGCCTGAAAGCTGCCATCCTTCCTGTCGTAGGGAAGGAAGAGCTCACCTATGGCAGGTGGTTGGGCTGGTTACAGATGCAAAAAGACTCAGTGGTGATTTGCCTCTTTCATTTGCATACATTTCCATAGGCCCCATTGATTGGTTATTTGAAAGCCCTCAATCCCTGCAAACTCCCTGTCCACTTGCAATGGCCCTGCTTAAAAAAAAAACATCATGGTTGGGGTCTGCTCAGCTGAGTGCTGAGGCTAGCCCCTGAGGGCTGAGGCTAACCCACAGGCCAGTCCAGATGGGACAAGGCACTCACTGAGAAACAGGCTCTGAGGGATTGTTCAGTGGCAAAGAGCAGGTCTCTCCTAACACAGAGAAGGTGCTCACTGGCACTTTCATTAGTGAATGAGCTGAGTGTAAACAGGGCATAGCAGGCAGCAGCCCGAGCTTCTCGGATCTTGGGGGGACGGTCTTAGTGATAGGATTGCCAACACGTCTGAGATAGGGCCTGGTCCCCTGGGCCAGTGTGGCCAGCCCTGGGGGTGGGTGTCAGGGAATCCAAGAGGCTGCCCCAGCCTTGATCCTGCTTCCCAGCTGCCCCCACCCCACTCCAGCCTTCACCCCTGAGATGGGATCTGGAGGGACGACCTCCTCTCTCCACCTGGCTGTGCAGTTTTGGAAACTCTGCACCCAGAGGCAGGCGGCAAGAGGCTGGGCAAGTTCCAAGAGAGCAGAAAAGAACCCTCCGGGCAGAGGGGCAAGAGTGTGTGAGGTGTGTACATGTGTGCATATGCCTGTGTGCATGAGAGTGTGCCCTCAAAGGCACACTCAGAACTGAAGTGTGAATGACACAGGAGAGATGTGCATTTTTGCATAGAATGTACATGGGTCTTTAGCCCTGTGTGATCAGGTGTGCGTCTGTGTGTTGTGTGCGTATGTTCAAACCTGTATTAAGGGAAATATTAATGGAAGTTTCAGTATGAGGGGCCTATGCCCTATCTCCATTTGCCTTTTCACTAAAATGCCTCCTCTCTCCCCGTAGTGAACAGGACAGCTTGACTGTGACAGGGCTTTTGAATTTTTCTTTGCTCAGAAACCCATCACACATACATATGCTCAGACATGAACATCTGTGTGATTGTATTATTGGGCTTATGCACATCTGTGTGAGCACATGTTAAAAATTACGTTCATGCATATCAACTGCAAGCACGCCCCTGCTAACATCCACAGGTATTACACATGTGCTTGGGCAAGCACATGTGTGTTCACATGAAATGTTTGCCCATGGACTCCCGTGCTAGTTGTGCACAGGCACGCATGCGTGAACACTGCACTGGGAGGTCGCTCGGAGTGGATGTATCAAGGGTCCTACAGGTATGTGTGTGCCCAGGGCCGTGCCTGCATGCATGTGTGAGTGCACAGGTTGTGCGTGACCATGTGCAGTAGGTGTGTGCACAGTACAGCATGTGTTTGCATATCAGGAGTTGGGGATGTTTAGTAATTAAATCCCTTTTCATCCTTCTGCACCTGTCTCCTTCTGAAAGCTGAGAGAACAGACGTCAAACGGGACAAGGGCTGGATTGAATACAGCCAATTCTGAAATATTTATTAGCTTGCGACTCCACTCAATGGAGGAGAAGGAATGCCAGCTAATCCACCCAGCAGCGCTCACAGCAGGGACATTTTTCAACAGGGACTTCTTACATTTCAATGACTGCTTACTCTGTCCAAACATGGGAGCATTTCTATTCGCACTCATGTGGCAAAGGATAAGGACCCACTGGGCAGAGAGCAAACCTGAGCACTCATTCCTGGGCTCCTCTGTCCCCTGCTCACTGGTTCCTGGGGCCATGAAGCTTGTTTTTGCACAAAAACTGGTGAACCCATGGGTAACTGTGGTGGCCTATGCTAGCCGCCATTTAAGGGGCTCTTACTGTGCTCCAGGTACCATGTGTAGGCCTTTTCACACATTCTGTCATCAAATCGTCACAAAAACCTGATGAGATAAATGCAAGTTGTCATCCCATTTCATATACCAGGAAACTAAGAAATTCCAAAACATTCATTGAATATGGAAACTGAGGCCCATAGGAATGAAGTAGTTTGCCCAAGTCATAAGCTACTTAATGATGGAGCCAGGATGCGAACCCAGGGAATCAGATCCCCAAACTCAAACTCCCACCTGCTGCCTCCTAAGTGAACTACTAAGGACCTACCACGTGTACCATGTGAAGAACTCTCAGACCATATCTAAGATCATTGGGAAGGAGTGGGTGGTCCATTGTGGTGGGAGGAGCTGGCTCCACCCCACCCTACACTCACTCATCACCAAGCCTTCCCTTCTTAGAAATGCATTTCCATTCCTGTACCTGCCCTGGCCACAAACTGTAGAGCATTCTTTTATTTCTCTTCCTCTTACCTCCAAGTGCTTAGAAAATCCTACTGTCTCTGCTTTCAAAAGAGATCCAGAATCTGGTCTCTCCTCACCCTCCCCACTGCTCTCCCTGTTGTCCAGAGTAAATCTAGAACCTAACTCAGATCATGTCACTTCTCAAAGCCCTCCAGTGACTCCTGGATCACTTGGTGTAGGGGCCAAAATCCTCATGTTGGCCACAAAGCCCAACCTCACCTTCCTCATGGCTACTCTCCACCAGCTCACCCTGCAAAGCCCTTCCCTTGGCCAAGCTCACCTTCTCTTTTCCCTCTGTTCCGTTTTATTCTCTATAACTTATAGTTTATATCCCAAATATGTGTGAATTTCATTCATTTTAATATTTGACAAATATTTGTTAAAAATTTGTATCAGATATTGTTCTTTCACCAGTGATTTTTTTCAGGAAATATTTTCTAAATCACTATTTTTCAGCAATTTAGCTATGATGTGTCTAAATAGAGTTCTCGTTGGGTTTTTTCTGTTTGGGATTCACTTGAACATCCTGGATCTGTAGGTTTAGAGTTTTCATCAAACTTGAAAAAGTTTTAGCCATTGTTTTATCAAATACATTTTCCATCTTGCATCTCCTTATGGACTCCAATTATATATATGTTAGACTTCTTGATGTTGTCCCATAGGCTACTGAGGTTCTAGTAAATTTTGTTTATGTTTTTCTTTGATTTTTTTTTCATCCTCATATTTCATTTTAGATAGTTTCTATTGCTATGACTTTATGGTCACTAATATTTCTTTTGCAGTGTCTAACCTGCTACTATTTTTACCCAGTGTATTTTTCATTTCAGATGTTGATTGCATTTTTCATCTCTAGAAGTTTAATTTTTTAGTCTTTTTAATATTTTTATTTATCTCATCATGTTCATGCTTACCTGCACCTTCTGAAACATGAAAAGCATATTAATAATAGTTATTTTAAAAGTCCTTGTCTGCTTACTCTTCCGTCTGTGATATCTCAGGGTCTATTTCTATTGATTGATTTTTCTCCCATTTATGGGTCCTATTTTTCTCTTTCTTTGGCTTGCCTAGTAATTTTTTTTGTAAAGACAGAGTCTCACTTTATCGCTCTTGGTGGAGTGCCCTGGCGTCACACAGCTCACAGCAACCTCCAAGTCCTGGGCTTAGGCAATTCTCTTGCCTCAGCTTCCTGAGTAGCTGGGACTACAGGCGCCTGCTGCAATGCCGGCTGTTTTTCTGTTTTGCAGTTCAGCTGAGGCCGGGTTTGAACCCACCACCTTTGGTATATGGGGCCGGTGCCCTACTCGATGAGCCACAGGCGCTGCCCCTTGACTGGTAATTTTTATCTGATGCTGGACATTTTAAAAATAAATGTTTCATGGCCGGGCTTTGTAGTAGTCCCAGCTACTTGGGAGGCAGAGGCAGGAGAATTCGCTGGAGCCCAGGAATTGGAGGTTGCTATGAGCTGTGATGTTACCGCACTCTATCCAGGGTAACAGCTTGAGGATCCGTCTCAAAAAATAAATAAATAAATAAATAAATGTTTCACTTTGGAATAATTTTATGTTTATAAGAAAGTTTCAAAGATAGTACAGAGTTCTCATACGCCCCACATTCATTTTTTCTCTGTGGCTAACTTCTTAGATTACCATGGTACATTTGCCGAAACTATGGACCTAACATTGGCATGTTACTGCTAACTAGATTCCAAACTTTATCTGAAGGGGATTCACCAGTTCTCCCATTAATATCCTCTTACCATTCCAGGATCTATGCAAAATAGCACATTGCATTTAGTCATATTGTCTTCCTAATCTGCCCTGGTCTGTGATGATTTTCAGTCATGTCTTGTTTTTCATGACCTTGGCGGTCTTGAGGAGTACTGACTAAGTATCCTAGAGAATGTCCCCAATCTGGGTCTGTCTGTTGTTTTCTCGTGAATAGTTTGGAGTGAAAGGTTTTGGAAAGAACATCACCAAGGTGAAGCGCCCTTTTCTCCCTTCATAGGCGTTATATGATATCCACGTGCCATCAGTAAATAATGTTAACCCTCACCACTTGGTTAAGGTGGTGTTTACCAGGTTTCACCACTAGTAATAGTAAAGTTACTATTTTTTTCTTTTCCCTATTCTAGTCTTTGTAAGCAAGTCATGAAGTATATCTACACTCCAGGGAAACTACCCACTTCCTGTCAGGAGAGTATCGACCCTTATTTTTGAGAATTCTGCTGTAAGAAAGATTTACATCTCCTCCCCCTTTAGGTATTCATTCAATCATATGTTTATATCAGTATGGATTCAAGTGCATTTATTTCATACTTTCCTTTTCATCCAATACTGCATTATTTATTTTATTGACCAAATGGTTCCAACTTTGGCCGTTGTTTCTGTCCAATTGGTTCCTATGTTCCTTTGACATACCCCTGTCCTGTTTTTAGAGCACTTCCTTGCTTTCTGCTACTCCGAAGGGCTCTGTTTCATCTCGTATTTTCCCTGCTCTGGCCCTAGAATCCACAATTTCCCCCTTTATTAGAAACCAAGATCTGGCTGGGTGTGCTTATTGCTACAAGGGTGTCATTGCTCTCAGGACTTCTCCAGAGTACACAGCCCAGTTACATACGCATATCCACAGTAGTTTCTGTATCTACATTATACTAAACGTGAATTCACATTGATACTCCAGGCTTGGCGCCTGTGGCTCAACGGGCTAAGGCGCCAGCCACATACACCTGAGCTGGGAGGTTTGAATCCAGCCTAGGCCCACCAAACAACAATCACATTGATGCTCCAACTCTGATCCACAGTGTTCATTCCAGCCTTCCCACTCCTTGCTAACCTGTAACTTCCTTCTCCAACCACAAGAAACCTGGCTCCCACCATGCACCTTGCATTTGCTTATGTGTTCAGCTGACTCTTAAAATGTTACATCATTAGATGCTGGGTTTTGTTGCATTCCTTTAAATATTGCTGGCTTTGTTCTAGAATGCAGCTAGGTTATTTGTTTGCTGCCATCAAGGCTTGCTTTTAAGTTTTGCTAGCATTTGTCCAGAGCAGTGTTAGTCTAGGGGTAATGGGGCTTCACTACTAAGGTAATGCCCCTTTAGTAGGAGATCTTTCCATGCTGGCTGGTGAGAGGGCAGGCTCCTCAGACCTGTGCACTCTCTCTCCCTCTGTGTACCTCCTTCTGCTATAGTATTTTGCCCCCCAAATTCTAGTCTTTCCACCTCCCTGACCTCCAAATTCTGTCGCCTCAACCTAATGACTCTATGTTGACTTTCTCTTTTCCTTTCCTGTGCTCTGGCCTGGCGACTCTCTTTAGTGGTAAGCTGCAGCAATTTTAAGGCTCATCTTCTCTATTTTCCTTTTCTTAGGGATCACTGTCCTATTCTGCCTATTATCCAAGGTCTGAAAAACACTGATTCATAGATTTAATCCAGTTTTTCTGGTACTTAAAAAAAAAGAAAGACAGGGGCTCACTATGTTTCCCAGGCAGGATTCAAAACTCCTGGGCTCAAGCCATCCTCCTGCCTCAGCCTCCTGAGTAGGGGGAACTGCAGGCTCAGTTTTCTGGTACTTTAAAGTGAGAGGATAGTTACTCTATCATGTCCAGAAATAGAAGTCCAAGCACCGTTCTAGATGCTGGGGACACAGTAGTGAATCCATTGACAAAAAGGCCAGACAGTAGATATTTAGTCTCTGAGGGCCAAGAGACAAAAGTGAGTTCAAACAGCATCACTGTGTTGTGTAGTGTGCTAAGCAGCAGGCAGTGCCACGCTACAGGAGCGACACAGACAGTCTCTGTTGTGGATGCTCCACTCCACCATTGCAGCTCAAACGCAGCCACAGGGAGCAAGTCAATGAAGGAGCATGGCTATGTTCCAGTAAAACTTTACCTGTAGAGGCTGGGTGCGGTGGCTCACACCTCTAATCCCAGCACTCTGGGAGGCCAAGGCCAGTGGATTGCTTGAGCTCAGGAATTCCAGACCAACCTCAGCAAGAACAAGACCCCATCTCTAAAAACTAGCCACGTGTGGTGGTTGGTGCCTGTAGTCCCAGCTACTAGGGAGGCTGAGGCAGGAGGATCGCTTAAGCCCAAGAGTTTGAGGTTGCTGAGAGCTGTGACATCACTGGACTCAATCAGGGACAAGAAAGTGAGACTCTATCTAAAAAAACCCAAAGCAAACCAAACCTAAGCAAAAACTTTACCTGTGGATACTGGAATTTAGATTCCATATCATTTTCATAGGTCATGAATATTCTTCTTATTTTTTAAACATTTAAATATGCAAAGACTAGGGCGGCGCCTGTGGCTCAGCGAGTAGGGCGCCGACCCCATATACCAAGGGCTGCGGGTTCAAACCCGGCCCCAGCCGAACTGCATCAAAAATTAGCCGGGCGTGTGGCGGGCGCCTGTGGTCCCAGCTACTTGGGAGGCTGAGGCAAGAGAATTGCTTGGGCCCAGGAGCTGGAGGTTGCTGTGAGCTGTGACTCCAAAGCACTCTACCCAGGGTGAGAGATTGAGACTCTGTCTCCATTAAAAAAAAAAAAAAAATGCAAAGACTAATATCGGCTCAGCGCCTGTGGCTCAACGGGGCTAGGGCGCCAGCCAAGTACACCTGAGCTGGCGGGTTCAAATCCACCCCGGGCCCGCCAAACAACAATGACGGCTGCAACCAAAAAATGGCCAGGTGTTGTGGCGAGCGCCTGTAGTCCCAGCTACTTGGAAGGTGGAGGCAAGAGACTGGCTTGAGCCCAGGAATTGGA